>JAHWFO010004499.1:3416521-3429906 GCA_023313115.1 Rhysida immarginata | reverse complement strand
CCCCCCCCCCCCTCTGAATTTATATCATCGTCTGAATCTTTTTGATATTTAATTTCTCATCTCTGACATAGAAGAGAAAATAAAAAGATTATCAGCCTTAGTTTTAGATAAGATTGAAGAAAAACCAGATGATGAACAAGAAATATAATGCTCACCCCCTGTAACTTTTCCATGAAATCGTCGGAAGTTCGCATTGCGTTTTTTTCAAATTAATGCATTTAGAATAATAAACAGTTAATTTCGAAAACAAAACAAAACTTTCTTGGAAAGCAGCTGTTTTTCTTTCGTAACGGTAATTTTTCCTTCTTTCACTTCATTTTGATTTGCGTCAAACAGTCTGATAAGGAGGCAACAATTACAAAACAACTTTTTTATCGTATACTTCATGCACTTCAAATAAAGCGGTAGCCATATTAGAAGACGCTTTAAAGGTCGAAAAAAATTTGTTCTGAGGTTTGCAGGTATGTAGAATTTTAATGGATGATGATTTTATTCAAGTGCATTGAAGATTTATGATTTTATATATGAGGCATGAATGGATAAACTTCCTATTACAAACTTCCCTTGAAATCAATTGAATATATTAATATTCGAAACCCGTTTATAAAGGGTACATTATGTCATAACAAATTAATTTCTGATATAATTTTGTTATAAAGAAATACATCTTTATTTTTTATTCTAAATTGATCTCACCCGTAAACATTCCGTTACAATTCATAATAAACTTATTCATACAGATTCTTTTCCTAATGTGAATGTGTTTTGTTGAAGGAATTCTTTTGTAGATAATAGAAACGAAAATTTAAACGATTTCTAAAGTTTTCCACTGTACGTTTTTTTTAATTTCCTGGTTTTTAAGCGTCCACAAAATTATAAAAAATTTTTTTATATATAAACAAGTGTTTATAAATATTTCAATTAAATAAGAATAACATATTTGAATGACATCACGTTGTTTCACAGGAAATTCCTTTAGAGAGTCAGAGATTAATGCTTGTCCTTTAACTTTCCAGTAGTTCTAATCATGGCGGCTGTGCCAGGCGTTATCACGAAGCAACCTAGAATGGAAGAAATGGGCATGATGACAAATATACCACTCACGGACCCTCCCAGGGGTAAGAGTTAACATTTAGAATGCTTAATGTTGATTTATGGTGAGGAGGGGGGGGGGGCAATTCAAAAGAAGCTATTGAGCGTCCATAACTCCATGTTAAGTTATTAAAAATCTTAGATTATTAAAAAAGTTATATTTCTTTTTGTTGATGACTTTTTAACCAGCAATGAAAAATTTATTGTCAAAAAAAGTAGCAAATGACAGAAAGACAAATATGAAATTATGTTTATTAACGAAATAATTAATCTAAAAATTCTTGTATTGCAGGTTTAATTTATTAGATAAATCATTTCAGCAGAAGGAAGTGTTTTTAAAGGCATTAAAGAAGGAAGTTTGATATTATATTAGCGCAAAATGATTTTTTTTACTTCTAATTTTACACTCCTTTGTATATTGGCTTACTTAGAAAACGTGATCATATTCAGAATAAAATAAACATGCCAAGAAACTATGAACACTGAAATAAAGAAAAAAAGACAACACAAACCACTAATCCACAAAATCATTAAAAAAACTTTAATAAGTTTATATAAAAAGGACAAGCAGTACTGGTCTTCCCAACGCAATAATTTTTAAAAAACCCTGAGTCTCTTAAAATTCGGTTTTACATCATATCTATTTGGAAATCCAACTTTACGGATTTTCGTGTCTCCATCATGGGATGCATTTTACTTGTGCTGCCTCTTGAAGGCCTGCTTTCAGGTGCAATTACCTTTAAGTTTTTGATACTACCCAGAATTAGGTGATTTTTTTTTAAAGTTGTTCACTGCCCTTTCCTTCCAGTGACAATTAATTGTGGGCAGCTTTATCTCGGGATAGGAAACAACCTCCTTTAATCATAAGATTTTCGATTCTGAGTAACAGTGGTCCAAAAGAGATTACTCCTCTTTAATTTAAATGTATTCAAAATTAGGAGATTTAGGTAAGATACATCTGATTTGGAAGGTTTTAGGCCATTGAAAAAATCAATTTAATATTACAAAAATGCTTATGAGATATTTTATAACATGCAGCTAAGCATTTTTATTCGTACGATGTAAAACGTAATTCTGATGAATCTGCAGAATGGAATTATTCACGCATAGTGCCATTTGGCTCGCTTTTTAGGGCCTTCCTAAAGAAAAATGCTCGAATATAAGTTATATTATCATAAACAAAGTTTATTTGACGAGGGGCGTTTTATTTATTAAAGAAAAGAAAAAAAGTAATCAATGAAAAGTTATATGTTGTTTACATTACGGTTTTACAGAGAATAATCAATTATCATAACTCTTTTATTAATAGATGAGACATGTGCAAATTAAATATACAGGGTGACCCATTTTAAAGCTTCTCCTGGAATATCTCGAAAACTGTTGTTCCGAATGAAATTTATGTCTCGGAGGAGGCAATCGAATGGTACTAAAATAGACCCTCTCTCTCCCTCATTCATTCGGAACTTTTTTCGAACCCATGTCAGTGTTCCCAGATCAAAAAGTCGAAAAATGTCGAAAACCGCCATCATCTACATAAAAAAAAATCAGTTTCCTTCCTAAATAAGTCATAAAACCTCCGGTTTTATCCCGTAAATATTTATAATTTTAACTCCCCAGAAAATTCCTGAAGACTGAAAAAAAAAAAACAGTTTTGGAGGTCCCCCCATATAGCAACACTTTCCCATGTGTTGTTTTCGATATATTACAGGGGAAACTTTAAAATGGACACCTTATATATAGCGAGTGTGATTGCAGTATTATAGATTAGAGTGATTTTAGTCTATATAGTATTAACCACGTTAATGGGATTTGCTCCATCTTTGAACCACTTGTTAAATCCACTTCAATAGCAATTTTGGGCAATCGAGGATTTTCACTATGCGGCTTATACGTTTTGCATCCCTTTAACGTTTTCAGCCATTTTGGCATATTACTCTCATCAGTTGTTGCTTCAGTATACATAGTTCTTACTTGATGACTGCTCTTTGTGACTGCTTTATAAACTAACCTAGAAAATATAAAAATTTTGTCACTTATGCAAAAAAAGCAGTAAGAATTTCTCTACACGATGATATAAAAGCATTACAGTTAGTAAAAAAGTGGGCATTTTTTTTCAGAACGAATACATATGCACTGATCATAAAATGTGCGGTATCAAATGATCCTAAAATGTGCTGTTTCTTGTCTTGAGAGCTCTAATAAAAACGCTCATATAGATTATGAAACTGCCATTTGTCGTAATAACTGAACAGGTTAGCTGAATGATGCATACGTGCTTTAGGTATAAGCTAAATTTGCTCAAACCAATACATAGGGATATTAAATGAAAGTGCAGAGCGCCGTCATGGCGATGATAGAGCAACAGCCTGGCCCACATGTCATAACGAAGTTAGTCCGTCGGCATATTGGCGCAGTCCAAGTAGGGGAGGACCTCCAGCAAGCAAGGGGATCTGTTTCAGCACCATCACAGTTCATCAGGAATTCATGCTCTAGGACCTACACTCTATGCTACAAAGATCAGGCTGCTGCCTTAAGCCAAAGATCATCACCTCGAAACGTCGTCCTGCCTGATGCAAGTAAAAACTTTGCTGACCGATGCAACGCCGAAATGACATGAATTATAAGATAGGAGAACGAGAGCACACTGTACCAGCAGTTCGGTGAGAGCTGTGTGTTTATCAGTAGGATATTGCACTTTCAAAACTCTAGCTGTTACGGTTTAATTTGGTGCAAAAGCATTGGATCGCCCCATCTCAACCAAATAAAACATTTGAATTAGAACGTCGAATGAGAACAAGTGAAAGATGTCCGGTAACACGTCAAAAACAGCCGAGGCTTTAAACGAATATACCAGCATTCTACAGGATGCCATTATGGTAAAAGATAGCATCACTCGATATTTGTAATACTGTAAAAATATGTTCACTATCGCAACTGTCCAGTTTCAAATGATCTTTTTGTATATCTTCTGGATCTTTTTAATAAATACAGTATATTCTATAACGTTTTTAAACATTTCATTTAGCCCCTCCAGGTTGCCCACCCGGTTTAGAATATTTGACAATGGTCGATCAACTGCTGGTTCGCCAACAAATTGAATTGATCGAAGGTATAAAAAAAAAAGATGATCGAGCTTTCTTTAGTTGATAATTTTTAATGGCCAAGTAACTCAGATATTTTTGGCCTAAAATGTTGGTTTATTTTCAGTGCTGTTCGGATGCGAAACGAATAACAAATATCGGGTTCTGAACACCCTGGGACAAGATGTTTATTTTGCAGCTGAAGGTGAGAAAGGGAAACGGCCATTAAACTTGCTTACCTATTAACTTTCTTTGGGTGATATTTAGGTTTTGTTTCATCATTTTTCTCCCTAGATACTCCTTTCTGTACGCGTTATTGTTGCGGTGTTCTTCGACCTTTCGATATAAATATCACCGACAACTTCCATAATGAAATCCTCCGTTTGAATCGCCCTCTTCGGTGTCAAGGCTGTTGTTTTCCTTGTTGCCTGCAGGTAACTCCTAATTCAATAAATGCATAGGTAACTAAAGGAGTTGTTTTGGTGTCAGAGCATAAATATAAAGAAATATAAACTAGTTGAGAATACATGGTGCTACATTGTCGGAACGATGTTAAAAGCGCAAGCCAGTTAAAAATATCATTACGATATTTGCGATGCCGGTCGTTCTGTTGCCAATTTTTTTTTTTTTTTTTTTTTTTTAGAATTTTTTTGATTTTGACTTCAGATTCGGATGGAGCATCAAAAAGTGAGTAGAAGTTGTAAATCGCCACATATGTTCTACCTATAGTCTCCCGGGAGATTATAGGAAGACCCATAGCCGCTCTCACTTACCGATTGGCCAACATAGTCATATGTCCAACGCAGCCTCTCTTCAAGCTTGTTTCCATTCTGACAAGTTCCAGGCACATGACGCGGAACATGTGCCGGCACATGTTGCGCGTAATTGTTCTACTGTTTCCAATTTCCTGGACATCTGTGTTCTCTAGTTGCAGATACAGCTTTTGCCAGTTTTCTGTGTAGAGTGATTTGTTGTTCAAATATGGACAACATGTGCCACAGTCGCTTGGCACATTTCTGTCCCCGGCACTTGTGCCGCAACATGATACAGACTGTTTCCATTTCAACAAATTTCGGAACATGTGCCAGCACATGGCGCACATGTTGCGGGATAAATTTGTAGTAATGGAAACTAGGCTTTACTCAGCCTTTTTTTCATGAGGGTTGTTCAAGAATTTTTGCCTCCTGGTCCGTAACTTTTTTTACTTTTTAACCGATTTTCAAAATTCTTTTTGTATCTGATATTTACATTTGTGTTCTATATAATGCACTATTCACTTTTCGACATAGTCCCCTTTCCCTTTCCACGCATTGCGCCAACGCGTGACTAGTCGAGTGAACCCGTCGGAGAGGAATTCGTGGAAAAGATGGGGACTATGTCAAAAAGTGAATAGTGCATTACATAGAGGACAAATGTAATTATCAAGTACAAAAAGAATTTTGAAAATCGGTTAACAAATAAAAAAGTTACGGACCAGGAGGCAAAAATTCTTGAACAATCCTCGTATTTCTTAATGTGTTGCCATGTCTCAAAGAAAGGTTTTGCAGAGCACAGCGAGAGAAAAATTGTGAATGTGCACAGGTATTTCGAAGAAGAGCGAATTGATGAATATTCAGTAGATATCAGTTAAAAAAATAAGCTATTTTGTGAGAATTTTGTACAGGATAAAAGGTGATCTTGGAATGATGTTAAGGCTGAGTCGCTCAGTTTCCATGGCAATGGAAATGATTGGCAAGTGTCTTCCTATAATCGCCCGAGTAGATTGTGTGACAATATGTCACAATAATTTGAAGTTGTTTTTTTTTAATTTAGTCAATTTTTTGCTTCCTTTTCATAATGATATCTTGAGTTTCATTATCATCATTGACGACCGTTTCTGTTCTGAATATTTTCCCTCCAAATTCAAGACTTCGACGATTGTTTATACTTCAGTCTCGCTTAATTAGCGAAAGCCGTCGGTGTTTATATTAACCGAACGTCTCGAGCGCCTACAAAGGCGGTAGAAGAAGCTGTTGGTGGGAAAATTGAAAGTTTACGCGTCAGAGACGATCGGCTATAAACAATCCTTAACGAGTAATTTTTTTTTTGTTTCTTCGTGTGAGATCTCGGTCACATGATTTTGACCTTTGATTCCACCAATAGAAAGAAGGCACCTAATATTAATTCCTATTGAGCAGGGGAGAGAGCGCATCAGAGACCGTTAAAGAAAGCAAAAAGAAGTAATTTGGATTTAGAAATGTGCGAACGCAAGAGGAAAAGCTCAACAAATGTCCTAGGGCAGTGCAAAGTAGAAGCCTAGACCAACCTGATGTTCAGAGACCAACACCTGCAGATGTTCCGGCCCATAAGCAAAACTATATATGTGTAGCTTCTCAATGGGTTGATGTAAAGATATAAGCCTGGGCCATATGACAAGCGACAGCCACAAACAAAAAGAACGTCTGGAAACCACACGCAGCTTCGTCAAAATATACGTCGGCTCTTGGGAGTAATTGACAACCGGAACATCAAGCAAGAGGAATCTAAAACTCCAATGGGCAGTAACAGTTGTAAGACACACCAATAACTTGTAAGTAAAGAAAATATATATTTCCATGCTCAAAGTGAACAATTTCCTTTAAGGAAGAAGAGACATTCCAGTGACTGAGACTCACTAAATTCCAACCCTAGCGTTTATTATTGACAATCTCTACAAGCATTAAAACTAAATACTTTAATTGATTTTATTTAGAATTCTTATGAAACTTTATATTTATCGTTTTGCTATAATTTGTCCCCTCATGAGATTTAATTAAGAAGTTTTATCACTCGATATTAATATTTACGCAGCGTTATATTTATCCACTTAATTACAGTAGTAATATATATTAATTTATATTAATAATTAATAAAATGGGTTTATTTCCCTATTACCTTTTGCTATAACTCAGCCCTTCACTTAATATGCGAGCGTGTTTGTAATGGTGGGATCTATACAAAACTATACGATCATATTTTATCAGCAGACTTAATTTACAGTGCCTATCAAACAATAATTGTCACACAAGAACTTGTGTGCTTATTATAACTTTAACTTTGTTTTTGATGCTCTATTCGAATCTGAAGTCAAAATCAAAATATACGAAAAAAATTGGCAACATAATACCGACTTCGCAAATTCAGTAAGCTTAATGATTTTTTAACATCATTGAAAATATTTAAATATGGCAATTTTCTACTTTTTATGCAAACTATTAATCTACGAATTTGGATAATAAGATGTATTTGATCGATAGGATGGAAGGTGTAAATTTCAGTGAGTTGTTGCTGGCCTGTACAACCCTCAGACAATGCATCTTCCAGTATATCACTAATCCATACAAATCGCATAGCACTGTTGACAGGCAGGCTCTCTTCTATTGGAAAACAAAGTGTTAAAGCAGTATTTGTATATTCACCAAACTTAAGAGAATATTCGCCAATTAACAAGTATCTAATGATTGGCGTTTCACTTTGTTTGAAAACGATACACTCGTGACAAAGCACTTAGATGTGTGACTGCAATTAGCAAGAATACACGTACATTCTTGTCTTCTTGATGGCATTGAAGCAAAAGAAACGCAAATGGTATTCTGAGGAATTTTTCTGTCTTCCCGTTACATTCTCAACATGTCCTATGGCAGGCTACTCTACGATCCATATGCAGCGTTGTTTTGTGGGTCAAAATGAACATGCAAAATGTCGAAATCTCAACCCCTAAACACCCGCGAAGTTTCGTCATCATCCCAAGAAATGAGCAGGCCGAAGTTATTGATAGAGTTCTCACACTATAAGGTGAAATGGAAAAGTTCATTTTAACGCGCTCAATAGGTAGGGACAGGTAGAGAAAAGTTTTTTAAATGCTCTAATTTTCTTAAATCCTGGCATTTCAACAACAGGCTGCAACGAGCGGTTGTGAGCTGGCTTGAGTGAAAAAAAGCAGTCACAGGTTGCGCATAAGAGGTGTTTAGAGGTATAAGAGTTGGGATTTCGACATTTTGTATGAGGAACTTGTATGTTCATTTTGACCAACAGAACAGCGCTAGGTACCTTTGATTCACCATTTTAGAATCACTGTACAGGGCGTTTCTAAATTATCTCCCGTATTATCTATCTATCTATATATATATAATCGGCTAATGTCATCATATGTTGTTAAAGGTTACGTATAGCCTACATTGTTTGAATCAGCATTGTTTGATGGCATTTTTATTATCTGTATCTAAATCTATATAACGTACTAGCAGAGGACCCGCCGTTGCCCGGGATAATTACATTTGCAGGTAAACAGAACAATCTCAAGAAGTTAAATTATACCTCCATACTGGTTAAATAATAACTCAATGAATATAAGTAAGAGCGAAGGGACTATCCATTCTATGAAAAATCCGAAAAACAGGAATTCTAGATGATATACCGGGACTTTATTTATCTCTTGTACATGTTTATTACTCAAAAACTATTACAGATTTTAACGTGATTTTTTTTATTCACAAAGAAAAACTCAAAGTTTCTTAGCATGCCTTAATAAATTTCAATGTGTCCCCCATTTATGGACGTGTTCGGGCTAGCATTTCGTGGGTGATTTCAGCGATTGTTTCAATTATTCTGTTCTTGAGAATTTCAATGTCATCAACCTTGGTCTTGTACGCTCTTTCACATTTCCCCAGAAGAAAAAATCCAAAGGGTGAGCGAGGGGGCCAAGGGATTGGTCCATCCCTTCCAATCCATCGTCCTGGAAAGTTCGTATCAAGGCACTGCTTAACTTGCAGGCCCCAGCGAGGAGGTTCTCCGTGTTGTTGGTAGACTATGTTGGGCTGCAGTTCTTCCACCTGTGGAATCAGGAAGTTCTCCTGCATATCTAGGTAGAGTGCAGCGGTAATGGTGTCTTTAGCGAAAAAGAAAGGTCCGATTACTCGATCATGCGTTAAACCGCACCAAACGTTAACCTTTGGGCTGTCGCGTATATGCTCCCTTAGAATGTGGGGGTTTTGTGAACCGCAAATGCGGCAGTTGTGTCGGTTTACTGCTCCGGAAGTATGGAATGTTGCCTCATCAGAAAACAAACGTCCTCAAGGAAGGTGGGATCATTGTCGATTTCTTGGAGCATATCCTCAGCAAATTTATTGCGCTTTGGTCGTTCTTCTGGCTTCATTCATGCATCATTTGGATTTTGTAGGATATAAGACGAAGGCGGTGCTTCACTATTTTATGTACGGATGTCATTGACGAGCCGCTTGGCAAATGATTCACGGGGACTACGATTGCACGCCTCCCTGACCTTTTCTGTACCAGCACCCTTTTTGTGTCACAGGCTGCCTGTGTTTAAAAAATTTTCATGCCATAGCTTAATTGACTTATGATTTGGAGGATTCTTTTTAAACTTTGTTTTGAACAGTCTCTGAACTGTAATCGTTGACTTTTTTTTATGTAAACATTCTCTGAACTGTAACCATAACATGCATTGATCTTTTTCTTGAACACTCGTCATTGTTTACTGCGTCTTGCGAAAAATGGAACAAAGCGCCAACAATGAGAACACGCGCCAACCGCGTGTTTCATTATCAACTCAACGCGAGGCTAAGAAACTTTTTGAGTTTTTCTTTGTGAATAAAAGAAATCACGTTAAAATTTGTAATAGATTTTGAGTAATAAACATATATAGGCTAGTTGCGTATCTCTAGAAAGCGACCATAGCGCCATACTGGTGGCGATTAATGTCAAATTTGGGGTGAATGATTCCGTCCTCGCTTTCATAGTCGTTGATACAGACATGATCTCCGCTATTTAATTTTGGATCGCTATTTAAATCTCTGAATATGGGTACCGTGTTTATTCAGTGTGGATTTTTAATAAACAATAGCCCTTATTCCTTAAGGTTTGTTTTCTATTTATGGCAGCTGGTTACTTTATTTTGACTTACGTTCGTTTAACAGCTTGAACCCATTTTTTTTTTCCTTTCTGCTTCTTATGATTTTGCAGTAAATCTACAGAAATGGAGATTTGAATTTTTAGCTTCATTGTTAGTACAACCAGCAACGCAACATATTCTTCTTGAACGTAGAATTTTATCTGAATTCGATAACATAATGAAAATGATTAGGATTCACCCCAATTTTGAGTTTTTTGTCGCTAGGGCGGCGCGACCAGAGATACGCAACTAGCCTATAATACGGGAGATAATTTTAGAAACACCCTTTTTTTCTCAAGGCGTGTCTGATATAATTTGTACGATGTGGACGTGCGTTGTTCTATTGGAAAATGCCATTTATCATAAATGCCACAGGGTTTACCACTCTTTTCACATATTAGTAGGCAATCATTGTTCTATACTCTGTCCAACGAAAGAAAAACTGGGCATGTCCAGTTAAATTTCTAATTTCAATTGTTAGTAGTTCTTAATTTTACTTGGCAACATTATCTAACAATTGAAATCGGAAATTTAATTAGAGACACCCAATTTTTCTTCCGTTGGACAGAGTATAGAGAATAACGAAATCGGTCCTTTTGTCATATGCAATAACTCCCTATACCATAATCCCAGGGGTTGGCGAACTATGCAGAGACGTGGCGAGTATAAGTGGCGCCCGGGGGCATGGTATGTAACTGGCGCCTCCCGTCCAACATCTTTGTCCTTGTAGCGACCCACTAGCAAGGGTAACAAGGCTGGTAACCGGGACAGATGTCCCCCCTAGCTACGCCACTGGAACTATGTTGGCTCCTTCTGATTGCTCCGAATTGTCGCTGAATACCAAAGAATAGCACTGAACAACTTTATATACAGGAGTAAGTACATAGGACACTATGGGTGTCCTAAAAGGATAACTGTTTTTAAAATGATCTACGCAAAGTAAGTCCCACTGTTGTTTGGAAGGTACACATTGTATGTGGTATGTGTTTCAGGCAGTCGGGATTTCAGTTGATATCATTCGCCACAGCAACTGGTATGACAATCTTTCTTTAAGGACCTATGCCTGGTTTTCTTACAACTTGGAAATAGTCCTTCAATAGCTCAAAGGAAACCAAGTAACTGAATTGGTAACAGCGGTGCCCACGAAAGGAGTGATCCCTCGTTCGAGTCCAGGTCCTGGAATTTTTCCTTCCCTTTTCTCCTTTTGTAATTATATGTTTGAGTTGTTAAAGAATCGAATCCATCTATGATAAGAATATCGTTCGTCACTTGTATAAATCACTGTAGTTTTTTTTTTTTAAATATGACTACACGATAATTTACTCTTGCTTAAAGATATCTAACCATCATAGGAATAATACATGATTGGTTTTGTACAATTCATGTTTTGAATTTTTCGTCAAATTAATGTCATGTTTTAGCATACCAGATTAATGTAAACATATGATTCTGATTGATGTTCAGTCTAGATTCTTATATTTTGACATGAAGAATATGTTCCTTCTTAAATTTGGTAATATTTGTTTTATAATTAGTCATCTGATGATTGCTACTATTAAAGTTTATCTCTTTTGGTAATCTCTAAAATGTAGGAGATGGCCGTGTTGTCTCCGCCGTCGGGCGCCATTCTGGGTTATGTCAAGGAAGAATGGAGTTTCTTGGAACCTCGATATATTGTCGAGAACGCGAACCAAGAACCAGTCTTCAAAATTCGAGGCCCCATTTGCCATTGTAGATGCTTCTCGGACGTAATCTTCAAAGTAAGAAAATTAAAATAGCACTTCATTTCTTTTTAGGTGATCACAGGTTCAGTCAGCGATTATTCTTCTCGTGTTATGTTATTTCTAGATCTACAATTTGGACGAGGTGACAGTGGTTGGAGAGATCCGCAAGCAGTGGACAGGAGTAATCACGGAAATGTTCACCGACACTGACTTCTTCAACGTGACTTTCCCCATCAGTTTAGACCCCAGCCTCAAGGCTGTTCTTTTGGGGGCGCTTTTCCTCATTGTATGTTGAATTCATTGAAACTGACTTATTTCAAAGGTTTGCCATCTATCTGAGAACTTTCGGGAAATCTTGTTCATAGGAAACGTTGGTCACTTTTAGTAAAAGTCATCAACGAGTATATATTCAAAGTCGCAGATCGATAGCAATTATATAGCTTAGCGTCAGCGTTTCCCAACTTTCTTGACCGCGGATCAGTGTTATGTGCAATAGTTTTGCGTTGTCCACTCTAAACTTAATATGGTGGGGTTAGGTTAAGTTAGAAAATTGAATGTTTTCTGAAGACCAGCACTTTTATTCTGCGGACTACAGTTTGGGAAAAGTTGGCAAAGGCTTTAGGCTTGTTTATTTATTTTATTTTATATTTTAATTTTTTTTAACTTTTTTGTTTAATTGAACTTTCTCTTTCTAGGATTTCATGTATTTCGAACGAAGTAACAATCAATAAGAAAAGGCTGAAGAAAAAAGAAAACTTTATAATAAATGATCTATGACCTTTTATTTTATAGACGTGATACAGGGTGAGTCAAGTCTGTACCTCCCCTCCTTATCTGGATACAAATGTAGTTATGGAAATTCCAATAAAAGGAGTGAATAGGAAGTTGAGGTTGCGCTTTCTCATGGTGGCACTTAGTGTTGTCAATATGCAAATTAGGACATATGCAATCGTATCTACTAATCCGTAGTAGATACAAAAAAACAAAAACAATTACAAACTTGTTCAGCATCAAATAAGCAACAAAAAAATTTCAAAATCCGATGAAGGGATCACCCAAAAACCTCATTGCAATCTCTGCAAATGGACAATCTGCTCTTGTATTGTTTGTTGCTTACAAACAATCAGGTGTATAAATTAAGTCTTTGCAGTCAATCCAGAAGGTGTTCAATGTGACGTCCACCTGCAACATAACATAATTCTGCACAGCATTTCCACGATGCCGTTACATGCGACTGGTGTTATTACCATTGTTGCAGAAATTGCAATGAGGTTTTTGGGTGATCCGTTCATCGGATTTTTATTTATTTTATTTTTTTTGTCATTATTATTATTTTTTTTTTTGTGTAACCTCCCATGGTTTAGTAGATACGATTTGTGTATATCCTATTACCTCCCTTTATTGGAATTTGCATATCTATATTTGTATCTTGTATCCAAGATAGAAGGGGGTTACAGACTTTTAATTCACCCTGTATAATTTCATTAACATGTGATGAAGATTATTTTATCGACTTTTTTTCGTCTTATATCTTATAGACGGGTTCGTTCATGACCGTAC
>JAHWFO010004499.1:3286688-3416421 GCA_023313115.1 Rhysida immarginata | reverse complement strand
CCCCCCCCCCCCCCCTAGAAGAATAGGGAATAAAATTCTGGGTACGGTCTTGGTTACGTTTTATATGTCGAAATTCTTCATCCGAAGGACCTACATGACGTCTATGGTATTCATGTTCTATTATTTATTTTTTAAAAGCATACAATTTCCTGTAAATTTCAATAGCATTATAACGAATTATTTTCATTTTCAATACTTGCTTATTTATCTGAAAAAGTTGAATTAAAGATGAGAATAAGCGTTTTTTAAATAAAGTTACAACTCCAGCCATCCAATTAAAATTCAGTCGATTTTGAGTGTTCTTAGGATGGCTGGAGGGTATTAAATAGTTTCTTTTAAAATTAAATCATGTTCTTTTTGTAATTAGTACGAATTTCAGTCCTTTATATTTGTACTCGTGATCTTTTGTATTTTATTGTAAAAAATATGCTGTTTTGGCTACAGAAGGCGCAGCTCACAGTAGATAAAAAATGATGAAGACTTTAATGTGCCATCGCCGTCAACAAGAGAATTTTTCATCGTATCGAACATGGAAAATTTAAGAGTTATTTACAATTAAATGCATTATTCAGGAAATTTTCAATGATTCTGTTTCGGTTTCTTAATTTCTGGGAATAAGAAATTAAAAAAAAAAAGTTGCAAAATAATTAATCACCATAAATAATTAATAATTAAGCTGGAATATACAGTATGAGGCTTGATAAGTTTAACAACAAAAAGTATCAGCTCGAAAAGGAACTTCATTTACACCATCTAATAGCAGGGATGGATGAAGGGAGTCATCCATCCCTGCTAATAGTCATTCAATTCATACTGAATCTAGCTACTTGTGATATATATTACTTATTTGAATTATATGATACACAGCACACGTGTACAATTTATATCTTCTCTCGGGTCATAAGTTTTCTTCCATCTTTTCACTCGTATAATTGAGATGGAAAGAGTTTGGCCTAAAAGTAAGAGAAAAGTATGTGACGAGTTTTCAAGGTGGGTGAAAGAGGGGGGGGGGATATGGTGAGTGTTGAAGGAGGGGGAGGTTAGTAAAATAAAATATTGGAGGATATTAATCATTAATACTAAATCATTGATTCCTTAAAGGGTGCTTCTAAAAACACTCGAGCGCTCATTTTCAATCACGTGATCGTTTACCCCTGATCGCGCCCGCTCTATTCACCCGCTCATGAAGTTTTTTGACAGCGCCAAGGGCAACGAGATAACAGCCCGATCAGTAAATAAGAGGTAACTGCCACAGAAACGCGTTACGCTTTCAAACTTTCTATTTTAAGCGTAATTATTTCTTTTTATTGTTCATTATTATAATCTGATGGGGATTTATTAGATTTCAATGCATTTATTCTTTTATGACAATAAATACGAGAGTGTTAAAATATCTACGTACGAGAGTGCACGTACGATAAAACGAAACTTTAGAGAAAATTCGAAACCTAAGAGAAAAATTAAAAAATTAAAATATATAAAACAATCTTCGCTTTTATCTTCAGCTCCTTCGCCCCTGCCGTGTATCTTGACCTGTTCTGAGCCTTCAGATTCATTGCAAAATTATAAACCGCATTGGAAACGGACTTCGAGGTGGGATATGCTTTCATTGTCGGCCATTATTGCGAAAGTAATGAAAGCAAAAGGAGTGGAAGTGAGCGAGGCAACGCGAAGTGATCACGATGGAAATAAGATCACTTTGATCCTCAGCGTTCCCAACACGACGATGAGATCGGGGAGTTTTTAGAGGCGCCAGTGATGAGCGCTCTGTCATTTTTAGATGCAGTGCTCGCGTTGATCATGAACGCTTACGCTCGATCGCGACTGGAAAGAGTTTTTATAATTTTATAAAAAGTAGATTTCAGTTCAATTCAACCATGAAGCTTTTATCTTGCTAAATTCAAGACGGATTAAGGATAATAAAAAGTTTTATAGTAATAAAGTATCTAAATTTTATTCCATGATTCAGCTGTTACAGTAAGACAGCTATAATAGTATAGCTTGTAATCGTAAAGATAAATTAAATATTAAACAATTAACTGGATAAAAATAAAGCTAATTTTATATCGTCTTGAAATTAGCAGAAAAATACAAAGCAAAATAAAGAAATTTAAGTTCATTTTAATTTAAGTTCATTGTCTTCTTTTACTAAAAATTAAAATGCATTGAAATTAGACGGTAATAGTGACAACGAATGGAGTAGTTTCAACGCGCAATGACACAAGCCCACGGCTAATTTGGAGTTCATTGCTTATCTAATTGTTTACATTGCGTGTTGTATGTGATCCGTATCGCCGAGGTAAAGTTGCTGCTCTAAACAACATGGTAGGTGGTTGAACTTCTACTTAATTTTTCTTCGTGAAAATTTTTAATTTAGATTCATATGCCTAATTATTAAATTTTATTTCACGATCAGGCTCGCTTCTTTAAGGAACAAGATATCGATGGTAAGTTGAGAATTTTAAAATTCTGAATATAAGCTTTAAGAGGGATTTTGTGAAGTCTGATCACGTCTCTTTGTTTTGTGGACTCAGAGGTGATTTACCTGGGCGTAAATGATGTGACATACTCGTTTTATAATCCTAAACTAAACATATCAGCTGGTTGATGCTACCGCTATTGATGTGGTTATTTATTAAGGAATAAATTCAGAATTTAGGAATTTTGTGAAGCCCTATCAATTGTAGTACATCATATGGCATATCGCCTTTGATAAAGAAGCATTCAGGTCTTAGGATGAGATATTGCTTTTATGTAAACTGAGTATTTCATTTGATACTGAATCTTGACTATGTCAGAATCACTTCTACTCCACATGTGATTTTGACTATGTTGTCAAAGGAAAGCGAATCAACAATGTGCGCAAGATTGTTGATTTGATTTGATTAAATAATAAATGTTTGGGATGATCAGAAACGGTATACGCAACGATTTTAATATGAGATTTCGGTTAGTTTTTACTATCTGCACATCGCGCGCAGTTTAGGAATTTTTTTTTAGACGGGGAGGGGGGGGGGGGGTGCGGGGCCCCCCCCCCCCCCCTAACGAACTGATATATATACTCCCTTTTCTATTTAGTCACAGTAAATGGCTAAGAAGTAATGGTTAAATAATAAAAACTTCAGTTACCGTGTTCGCATGATCAGTGATCGCGCGATGTGCAGATAGTAAAAATTAACCGAGATTTCTAATAAACGTGCTAGTTATATCCCAACTCGTAGCATTTCCGATACTATACAACAGTCTTTCCCAACAGTTTTCTACAAGTGGCATCCCCAAATTGGTAATTATTCATTCACACCCTCTGTTTCTTTATATACTTTATACATTTTGATAGAGTTTTGGTTCTTGTATTACTGAATTATTATAAATAATGGGCTTATAAGTAATACATGATAGAAAATTGTTTATTTTACATATTTCGGTCAGAGGTCATCATCAGGAATAATTTAAACTGAAAAAATATTGAAACTATGTACGGGATAGGTTGGGGGTGGAATGCATTGTCGTGGGAGGGTTTAGAGTTTAGTGAATGAGAGGTCAGTTTCAAGGCGTGGTAACTGTAGGGCTCATTATTGTGCGAACAGGAGGTGAGAAATTGAGGAATTAATATGGGAATTAATAATTTATGAGCTATTACTACCATTTACTTTATTCATTTATTTATACAGCTTTCGTTTAATGCTTATTTAACTAACAAGTAAGTATTTTCTAATAAATATAAACATTTCCAATTCCAAATGTATATATCCTGACTTTTGTGTCTACTATTCAGTCTTTCAGCTCAAGATCCTTATGAATCCCCCCCCCCCCCCCTCAGCATTATCATTTGTATTTACAACCCCCTAAAGACCCACATCTGTTTTCCTTAACTCCATGCACCCTCTTTTCCGACTTCAAACATTCCATGTTGTCAACATCTTTCTTAGAGTTACTCATCCGCATTACATCATATATGCTAACCCACATATGTGTATTATGCACGTCATTCCCCAAAAAGGCAGTTCATATAGTCTTCTTTGACCAAAATTTTCATAGGTCTTAACTCATCACCCGTATTAATTCTTCAGTTTCTCCCCTCCTGTTCGCACAATAATGAGCTCTACAGTTACCACTGCTTAAAACTGACCTCTCATTTGCTACACTCTTCCAACCTATAACAAGGTTTTTAACCAATCATATAACAAAAAAGAATATCTCAAATTTTAAAATTTGCATATGTTTTAACCAGAATAACTAATTCCCACACTTAAGAATTAGGCAATATTTGTGGTGGTCATGGCTTTGCCACCCAGATCTATCGACCATAGGTACTCCTTGTAATTTTTTTTCTTTGGTGGCATGACATTGGATAAGCTCTGGGACCATATTACATTTGCTTTGATGATCAATGCGTTGTTATGGTTCGATGCTAGTTCAGGCTCTACTCGTGATCATCTCTGATGCCCAAGGACGCGGGTTCGACCCCGGCCGAGGATGACAAGGATGTTTTCAGGAAAAAATTCTGAGATCATGTATTCTTCGGAAGGGAAGTAAAGCCGTTGGTCCCGTGTAGTCGTTTGCCGGCTGCATGTTAAAGAACCCTTGCGAGGCAAAATTTGCAGCCCCTGTAACACCGTCCTGAAATGACCATGGCAGTTGAAAAGGACGTTAATACCAAACAAACCAACCAAACCATTCAGGCTCTATTAGTGTAACAAAGGGATCATATATAGGACATTTGTAGTGTTATGATAAAATTACAGTAATCCTCATTTTGGTGCCCAAAATCCCTGCATATACTGAATTCGCAGATAACAGTACTAAAGCCTTATGAGAAAGTGGGGGTTAGGGAATATCAAGTTGCCAGTTGATTCAAAGTTAAATGTGATTATTTATTTTTATTATCATGGCCTTTTTTTGTTTTTTTTTCCTTATCGTGTGAGCAGTTTATTCAAACAATTCGGCTGATATCAGTATTGCTCTTTCCTTCAGTAAAACATTCAGAAATTTCAACTTATTTTCAAACAACAACCCCTTTCTTGCTCATTTTGCACAAAGTGGATTATCACAGTGTTCCTTTTTTTTTAAGCCATGATAAGCTGTGCTAATTGTGCATGTTTGCAAACAGAAGGTTCGTAAAATACTACTGATACAGTTTACTTGCATTGAATACGTTTTCCCACGTGAACAGGGGAATTCCCTAAAAGGCAGGAAGCGAAAGGGGAACCCCGATAAATATAGATGGAAAAAAGCCCGACAAAAACCACGGTTACGAGAATCTCCCATCGCATATGAATGGGAAGGTGTGCGAAAAATTTAACGTGGATACCAAGGGATTATAACCATTTCTTATTCTATTCATGTGGTGGTCATTGTTTTACGTGTGTTACTTTGTACAAGACAGATTTTTGCAAACTGTTGAATCATTTGTAATCACTCTGTATGTGTAATGTGATAAATTAAGCCTGATGTGACAGAATTTTTAATGAGTGAAATCGCATGGAAAGAGACATCAGATCTGGTGGGGGGGGGGGGGGGAGCCTTATTATTTGTGAAAATAAGATGCAGGGGCAGATCTTGGAGATGATATAGATCAATATCTGGGAGAGTGGAGAGTTATGCTTAAAAGTTTATGTAAAACCCATGTAAAATAAAAACATACGTAGAGGATGCATCACCCTCTTACCATCTTCTCCAAATCTTTTCTTCATGAATAAGCGTTATGATGATAATCATCACTATATTTTCTTATGAACTGAGATGTCATTCTGACATCCTAGCACCCTACGGCAGCACTATGGTTGGAAAACACTTTTGTATGTTTATTTCTGGTATCGAAGAAATTATATACTAATGTTATATTCCCCCTTTTAATTCTTTAACTGTGACCATTTTTATAAGGGGAATATATCAGTTGGTAGGGGGGGGAGGGGCTGTGGGGACCTAGACTTTTTCATGAAGTGCTTGTGGCTCACCCAACATTGCACTGAACCTCTATTGGTCATGTCACGTTTGCCTGAATTTTTATCGTTTTTCTTATAATTTAGAAAGAAGGAAGTACTGATCTGCAAGTTGATTCTTGTGCTATCTATTCGGCTTCCATTTTGACTACTTAGTATTTTTTAAGTTCTCTTTAGGACACTTGGAGGCTGCCTTGCTGTACCGTGTCTGTGATGGCCTAGTTGGTAGTAGCAAGGAGCTAAATACAAGTGGCTCCTTGCTCGAATTTAGGTCATGGAATTTTTCCTTTTCGTTTTTCATCTTAAAATGTTTACGCTATGCTAAAGCATTATCTCCTGTATTCATTTATTACTTTCTCTCATGCATTGTTTTACACTTGTTCTCTTTCTCATTATTTCTATTATGGCAGCAGTGTCAGACAGCATGTCTGAAACAAAATTATGTAAGTATAATTTTAATTCCAAAAATTTTTTTTTTTTTTAGAATTTAAGGAATGCTTCTACCTCTATGCACGAGGAGATAAAGTTAAAAACATTGAAACCATTGAAGAGTTGACTGTCATCATGAGATCTTTAGGATTGAGTCCAACAATTGTTGAATTAAAAAAATTTTATAAGGAAAAAAGTAAGTTAAAATAAGTTAAAAGTAAGTTATTTAATAAACACTGGTTACATTTACATACAGTACTTGCAATATATCTTAGTGAAACTGGAATGTTATTGATAGTGCATTTCTTGACATCTCTAAGTTGATGGATGGTGTTTAACATTTGGATTAGATTTCATTCAATATTGGACATTGTGCAAAAATTGCAAACTGCATGAGAACTGCAGTGATGATACGAAATAGTTCAAGATCAGGAAAGGAACAAGGCAAGGCTGCATGCTCTTGCCATCAATCTGTGGCAATCATGAAAAAAGCAATAATAGAAGACATCAAAATCTGAATGAAGGTTGGCTATAAGAACAGCACCACTCTCCTAGCCAAAAGCAGGAAAGATCTGGAGCGACTCATACTGAAAGTGGAAGAAGAAAACGAAGGTGATGATGACATCTGAGAACGGTAGATGCAGCATAAAGATCCACAACGAAGAAATAGTGTCCAGGACTTTGTTCCTTGGCTCCAAGATCGACTGAAATGGGGAGATGATTGGCCCTTGGACGAATTTCAATGGTGAGCATGAACGCCATCTGGAAAAATAAGGATATCAGCACTGCAACTAAAGACAGCGCGATCATGTTTCCCTTGGCTATGTACGGCTGTGAGAGAGTCAAGAAGACAGAAGAACGATTGATGCCCTCGACTTTAAGTGTTGGAGATGACTGTTATGTATCCCGTGGGCAGCGAGAATCACTAGCAAAGAATTCCTAGACCTCATCAAGTCAAAGACTAGCTGGAGACCAAAATTACCAAGCAGAAATTATTCTAATACAGTGCGGACCCGGTCGAACGCTGTCTTTGGGAGACACGATTTCGTGACAGCGTTAGATCGAGCTGCGGTCAAACCGGACCCCCCCCCCTCCCCCCGCAGATGACAAGAATCGCGTTCTCATATGCACATGTACACTTTTCTGTTTGTTTTCTTTTCATTTATGTTTACTTAATAAATATGTCAATTGAAGCTACAGTATTGAATGTAGAAGCTATTCAGTCTAAAAGAGATAAATAAGCTATCAGCTGGGATCGAACGCGGTCGACAAGATCCGCGATTTCATATGCACATGTACGGTTTCCTTTTTGTTTATTTTCTCTTAATAAAAATGTCAATTGAAGCCACAGTATTGAATGTAGAAACTATTCAGTCTAAAAGAGATAAATCAGCTAAAATAGGATCGAACGTGTTCGACAAGACCCGCGATTTCATATGCACTTGTACCCTTTCCTGTTTGTTTTCTTTTCGTTTCACTCAATAAAAATGTCAATTGAAGATACAGTATTGAATGTAAAAGCTATTTGTTAATTATTGTTGATTTGGATATATATGTTGCTTCAGCAATATGCTGATTCAGTGATCTAGCGGACCGCGTTCGGCCGGGTCTGCACTGTATTAGTGATAACTGGGTTCAGTTTTGCAACAACGTTAATTTTATTATTAAAACTCGTTTCGGTTTTTAAGCCATAATCAGTTATGTTACAAGAAATTATTCTATTTTAGCCATGTCGAAGTTTCCCATGCTGGGAATAATCAGTCGAAGTAGGAGAAAAGGCCGTCCACGAACTTTTTGGCTAAACACCATCAAATCCAATACCAACATAAACATAGGCGAGCTCAAAGAGGCGGTGATCAATTGAACTGCATGGAGGGTAATGATCCATAAAAAGACCTAAAATCGACCTCGATTGAATGGATGATTGATTGATTGAAGCACTATATTCCAAATAATATTTTGGAAATACGATCAAATTTTAACGGTGAACACAGTTTTCTGTACCCTATTATTCCTCCCAAATTCATTATCCTAGGTGTTACAGAACCTGAATTATTAACTTGTTGATCTTGGTGGCAGCATTTTTATTTCTGTTCATATCTCAGTTAGCGTTCAAATTCTGACCCATGTTCACATGAACTTTTTTTGCTTAGAATCACCCATACTACCTCCCCTAAAAGTTTGTAAAAGTATTTTTGAAACACCCTGTACAGTGTTCTCCCCAGGCCCTTTGAAGGGCCTCTCCATTCAGCTGGTTTTGGTGAAGGAGGCTGCTACTTACAAGGGAGTCCCTCGAACATGTATGTCGCAGATTTCCACCTAATTGAAATATGTTACTAATCTGAAGCTACTATAGATGCTTGCAAAGTAAGAGAGTGCAAAATTTTGTTGCTTTCAAAATAAACCGCAAAAACGAAAAAATTTGATCACACCTAGCCATACAAGGACTCCATTGTTAAAGCGGGCTGTGTGTATTGATGCGCTTAAGGGGACTTCTTTCTTCCACTACTCAGCAGTAACATAACCTAACGAAAGAACGTTATGGGGTTCTTTCATTAGGCTATGGCAATAAGCACGAATCCGCTTCACATGAAATCGATGGAAGTAGACAGCAGCAATTGACAATTGAATGGCTTCTCAAGTTTCTAAACAAACTTAGTTTTTAAAAATAGATTACAATTAGCTAATTGCCTTCCAGTAAAAAATGTGTATAGTAATTAATAACCATTTCCTTAATTTATTATTACATTTTATTAAGTAATCAAACACGGGGTTGGCTTCATGTGCAACATCGAGTAACATGTTGCGTTGGTGGGGGGTTATGTATCGCGGTCCTTTATAATTTTAAATAAAAATAGTATTCATGGATGCTTACCTCATCTTATAAATTATTTCGAGACGAGTAATTGTACAGCAAAATTAAGGTTTTATGTTTAATAACAGTGCTCTAACTGTAATTCTTTGGTGACAGCCGCTAACAATTTTGTTTCCCCTCTTACTGCCATATTTGTTGAACTCTGCACTTCCGAAGCGCTTTGCTGCCGCGCAACGCTATTGCTATCGCTTGCGCGCAAAAAAAAAAAAGTGCACGGGTAGGCTATGTGGGATTCCCTTGTTAGTAAACAAAAGTTTCTTAACAATACATAGCTTTTGTTTTCAATTTTTGTCTGCCCAGTTATTCCTTCCTTCCATCCATGTGATAAAATTTTCAAGAGAGAACACTGATGTATGAGCAACTTTCAGAAGAACATTAAGCAACACCAGGCCATATAGTGGTGGAGCCTATCAGTATATTCCTACTTAAGGGATTTCTTGATGAGAAAAAAATAATATTTCCTTATAACGTTTTATCATATTATGCAAAGCTGAATGACAGGATTTTTTTTGGAAGAGACATGATTGGTCACAATTGATCATGAAGCCATCTAGTTTTACTTTTGATGAATTTGTTTATTTTTATTTGGACACAGAGTTGTAAAACCCTGAAAAAAGCTGATGTTTTAGACAAAGACTGTTTTTTATCAAATCAAAAAATAAAATAATGACAATGCATAGTCCTTATCTGAAATATCAGCTGTTTTCAGGATCTTAACACTTGATGTCCAATATTTGTTTTTATCCTAGGGTTTTGTGTCTTGTCCTTCTGTTCTTCTACTTCCATGATTCATTTTTATTTGTATTTTTCCTAAATGATTACATGTATTGAATTATCTTTAATTAGATGGAAAAATTTCATTTGCTGACTTTTTGGAAATTATGCATAAGCATACAAAAGTTGAAAATGTCCCTCAAGAAATAATGGATGCATTCAAAGCATGTGATACTAGTCATCGTGGGACCATTCCTGCAAGAGAATTGAAGCGTATACTTCAAACCTGGGGTGAAAAGCTGAGTTCACGTGAAGGTTAGTAACAAAGTTTAACATTTGTGAGTGGTCACATGAAAAGGGACCTGAAGTGAAAATAATTCTGAAAAAAAAAAAATGCGTTTAAAGTTTGAAGACATGTACAAATATAATATGCAGCTCTGCCAGTGATGTCAGCACAGGAGTGGTGCAAGCCAACACCTTCTAGACACAGGAACTCAGAACAAAAAACTATGACGTCAAAGAATACCATATGTCATGCAAACAAAAACATTAAACACGTGTGTTGAACAAGTGTGTGAGAAAAATAATTAATATAAAAAAACTTGTTCACTATAATAATAATCTGTTTAGACTAAAATAAGATTAAAATAAAGTTGAAAGTCCAACAATTATAAACCACAAAGAAAAAGAAAAAAAAAATACAAAAAACCAATTCCTTCAGGTCCCTTTTTGCGTGACTATTCACATTTTGTGCGACTCGTAGATTTGACAATATTAATTTAATGCTAAATTTTATATTTTTGCTTTTCATCATAAAACAATAAACAAAATTCTTATGCTTTTCAGCATATTTACAAATCGTGATTGATTTGTTCAACAGTAATCATGTTTTTTTTTTTGTTGGTATCCAACCCCTATGTACAATTTTAAGTTTTTAATATTTAGATTAATTATAAATTTATTTATAAGATTAATTTTTTTTATTTCTTTCTCCAGTTGATCAAATATTTCGTGAAGCCAACATATCATCCAGTGGTGTTGTTCGCTATGAAGAATTTGTACGAATTGTCGGTGCACCTATACCAGATTATTATTGAATTCTCAAAGGGATTCAGTAACATGTTCCAAATTTTAACATATGGGTTGTTTTTGTTTTTTTTTAATTATCTACGTCAGTGATGGCCAAATTATTTTATTTTCTAAGTTGCATCGCCAAACAAAAATTGTCAAGGGCCACAACCATCACATAATCTGTCATTTCCCATGCGGATCCCGTCAACGAGTTTTCAGAGCAGCATGCAGCCTGCAGATCACAATTTGGCCATCCCTGATCTATATGAAAATTGTTTGTAAAATTGAAAGATGTGATTTATGTATATAATTTTTTATCCAAATAATCATTTTCATGGCAACTAGTCTTAAAATTTTCTTAATATTTGTTATGAAAATTTGAATGCTAAGGGTGGAGAATACAATATTGATACTACTTACATAATGTTAATTTAGCATGCATCTTGTTATAAAATAAATTGTGATAAAAAAAATTGATAGGAATAAGGAGAAAGAGATTATTATAGCTTTATAGTAGACTATAAATCATTGTTATAGCAAAAATAATTAGATATTGGTGAATTCTAATTGAGAAATATGTGAGATGCTTACCAGTGCATGTAAAGGGTGTCCCAAAATGAGCTAACGTTTTTTAATTTTTTAATAAAACATTTTTCATTAGAAAATTTATATTTTTCCTTTATTGGACAGTAAAAACATGCAGTTTATGTGTGATACAAAACATCTGACAAATGACAGCCAATTGATTTGAACCAATAACCAGCTCCATACTCCATTAATTAAGTAGGACATTTCATGTCTGCTGGCCAGGTGGCCGAGAGGGCTAGGGCGTAGGCTTTCTAGTTCTCGAGTCCGCCTGGTCGTGGGTTCGAATCCCGCCGTGGGCATGGATGTTTGTGTTTGTCCCGGGCTGCGTACAGATATAACTTGTGTAAAAAGCGCAAAATGACCTTAGTAGTCGACGCCAATAATTCTAATAATAAACCAAACATTTCATATCCCCATAAGAATCATTTTAGGTTACTTTCTTGTTTGTAGACATTCATGTGTTGCAGTTTGCAGGAGAAGACTTGGGACATTAAGAAATGATTGAATAGGATTGAGTAAATACTTACTTAATCTATCTATCAACCTTACCTCCATGATTGCAAGTATATCTTCTCATACCGGCCTTGATAGCACAAATGAAGAAATTTTCTATAACATGTTGATATAATTGCTGGGAAATTTTAGCAATGTTGTGTCGAATTTCATCTTTGAGGTCCTCAATAGTTTTTGGTTTATTGACGTACACTTTATCTTTAAGATAACCCCTGAGAAAGAAGTCTAACAGTGTCAGATCACATGATCTTGGCAGCCAATTCGCATCATCTCGCTAACACGACCATTAAATTTTTCTAGGTTTCATTGGCCGTGTGACATTGTGCACAGTCCTGTTGAAACCACGTGTCTTCCACATCCATATCATTAATTTTGATCTTGTGTCAAAGCCGGTAGGAGAAGGTACATTACGGTGACCAAAAAAAAAAAGTGCGGCATATGCGAACAGTTTTCGTAAAATTATCACCATTTTTGAAGTGAATTTTTACAATTTTTTTAGGCGTTGTTCGCTTGTGTAGGTTTGCATAATTTAACCTGAATGTTTAATAATGACAGCATATAAAAATGTCTACTCTGGTTGTATCACGAAAAAAATGGTGGCAAATTCAAAATGTCAGTTCATTTTTGGACACCCTTTAGCTTCTCAAATGCATTCAAACGTATTCACACCATTTACATCAGAATCTAAACTGTATTAACACCTATTAGGGAAATGGGATAGCTTTGAATGTAATGGATTGATAAGTTTATTGTCCCTATTAGGAAAAGAATGTTTATATGTTATCTGAATATTCATGAATTTCTAATGTAATAGCAAAACTTTCATCTTGTAAAATAATTATCCAGAGTTTGAAGTTAATATCCTAAAGATAACTTGCTGTTCTGGGATGAAAAAGAACACCGTTTAAACTTTTTTTTTCCATTGCGTTTTAAAAATAAATAAAACTCTCAACTGTTTCATATGAGTATTCTCTAAAATAGGCATCAAAACTATTCTTTTTGTAATTGTTTCCCAGTTTTTTTAATTACTTTCATTGAAAAGAGAGTGAATAAGATTTTTTGAATAGGATTTTTGCAGCATGATCTCTGAAAAATTTTATAACTATATTCTGTCATCTTCCAAGTCATTCTTCATTCCTCATGCAACTGCATGAGTCACATAGTATGGTACTTTCATGCAATTTCATTTGCTTTTATCTGTAAGGATTAGACAATGTGGTATATATGTCCATTCACATCGATGAGTTAACAAAAAAAATTTATTTATTGTTAAAACAAGAAATAATCAATGATAGTGTTAATTGTTTCAATATCATTGGTTTCTACTTTATTACATGATCGTTGTGTTTGAAATGTGGTTATTGTTTATCTATATCAGTGTTGCATCTAGGCTGGAATAGAAAGGTGCCGTGCCCTTCCTTTTTTCAATGCGCCCTGCCCGTTTTCGTTGGATTTATTTAAGCTAACCATTATAATGTGCGCTTATGTCTCTGACTTGCCCTAATTATAGTTCGTTTCTCTGCCCTGCCATTTTGCTAGATGCAACCCTGTATATGTTAATAAGCATTTTTTTTATTTAATCTAAACATTAATTTGCTCGTTCACTTTTGTTTCATTAAAGAAATTTATATTGAATGATGATACGAGGATGTTTTTCAGGCGATTTAAACATCATCAAATGGGCTTGCTATTAATAGCATGTTAGATTGATTTCTCATGCAGTGATGTAGTTCTATGCATGAATTTGAAGCTTTTTAGACAGCCCATGGAGTTTGGATCCACTTTTTTCAGAAAGTTTGTGCATGACGTCGGAGGAAATTGCACTCTTGTGTGGTACTGTATTACTGGAACATTTCCCAAGTATTATTATCTGTACAATTAAAAAAAAAAAAAAAGGTTTTTGTTTCATGCTAAAAGTAAGTGTTCAGTCTAATTGGATAGACAAACATAATGTTAGAAAATGAATACTTTATAATGAATTATTTTCAGCAAGGAATATTTTTAGAGATGTTTAAAACATTAACTATATCATTCAAAACTGTTTATACTTAATTTGGAATTAATGCTTTTGCTGTGTATTTCATAGTAAATTACCTATTTACAACATTCCTGTTATTGACATAAAATTATTTTTATATGATATTTTTGTGAATGCTGTTTTACTGCATTAATATTTGTAAAAATGTGGAGGAAAAAAAAATGTATAATCATTTATTTTTGGAGATAAATGTAAATACTTTTCTACCTTATGTAGTGATGTCCTTAATTAAAAACTGTTCCATGCTTTCCTTTGGTTTAACACTTTTATTTTTCATTTTGTTCTGTAATTATTTTTAAGCCATTTTTATCTGCTACCGGTAATTGGATTCTTGATATCTTTCGCAATCTAGTTTCCACCATCTTTCAGAAAAATAGAAGTTGGTGAGAGGGACTAAATGTTTTTAACTTCCATTTTATTTGCAGTTTTTAAAAGATATTCAGCATTTTAACAAATGATTTATTTCTTTCCTTTTTCCTTTAAAATTTACCAAAATCTTAATGCCTATAGTTTTTTGTTCCATATATTAAGTTGAATTATATTTTAGATGGAATGAAGGCATTTGGGTAGCATGGCTTTTCTAAATGAATTTGTGTGTCAGAAATTACTGATGTGGATGAAAATCAAAATGAGATCAGAATGGTAAGACTCTGAAAATGGCTGATGTGTTGGATAGACACTTATCTCCTGTCAAAGCTAAATAATAATTAAAAGTCCAATTTTGGATTTATTCCAGAGTTTTTGTGTCTAAACAAAATTTGGATGAGCAGATAAAACTAGAGAAACTAAAAGACTGTCATTTCCAAGTCGATTCTAAAAATGTGACAAGGCTTTGTAGTTAAGAAAGGTTTATTACAGTAAAAAGAAATAATAATTAAAAAAAAAAAAAAATTTACCCTGAAAGAAAAAGAGGACTTTGAAAGAAGTAAGAGACAAAATCTCATGTCCACCTACAATTTCATTTACAGCTTGTATATGCATTTTAGACACTGGATTCTTGCTGAATGATGGCCACCGTGTGGTTGAAAAAGTGGTTCCAAGCTGTTTTTAAAATTCTTTGGGGAACAGGTTTTGTGCCTTTTTTCTTGATATTGTATTCACAGTTTTGCTCAGTTTATTTAAAAGAGGACCTTTATTTATGATGCTTGTTTTATTTCTTTATACATTGAGGCTTATTTTCATAAGTGAATGCCATTAAATGTACATTTAAGGTATACTTGAAATACGGTCTATGAAAGTGAATAAAATTTGAAAGATTTGGGAAATTTTTTGATTGGCAATTGACAACTAAGTATAGTAGAGATGGAACGAAGGCATTTATGTGGCAGAAATTTATTGATATGGATGAAAATTGATTAGTAAGACCTTGAAACCAGCTGACGTTTTGGATAGACCTATCCAATTTTATATTTATTTATTAATTATTTAGCTTTGACATAGTCTCTATCTGAAACGCCAGCTGTTTTTAGGGTCTTACCGTTCCAGAGTTCTGTATTTCCTCCTCCTTTTCTTTACCTACGTCATTCGATGGGGATGAAGAATTTCTGCTTAATGGGCTTGAAAGACACACATGGCATTTATTGATGAATATTTATTTCGAAATAATTTCAAAAAAAAAAAAAGTTTGAGAATACTATTCGTCCAGGATGTGTCCATTAACATTTTAAATTTAATTTGCAGGAGCAGAAATAATTAAACGTTGGCGATTAAAATGTACATACAAGAAGTAAAATCTATTTTAATCTTACAGGGTTGGTTTTAATTTCATACGTTTTGTCCCTGTGTTAGAGTTTCTTTTAAAATCAGTAGGATTTATTTCATTACCTAATGCATGTATATAAAACAGTTCGATAAAACTTTGTTAAATTTTCTGTAGAAACTTCTTAATTTCTCTTTTTAATATTTCTAATGGGAAAATGAAATGTATATAAGAAAAAGCGCATCAAAAGCTATTTCAGATATTTACTTTGCTACTTCCCCACCCCTCTCTTTCCAATATTTGCATTTCTTGGTCGCATCCATTCATTGGTCGGTTGCAAGTAGGGCTGAAGGGTTTTTTGTTTAAGAGTAGTTATTTGAATGTGAATTTAAATTTTCATTTAAAAAAAAAAGTAAATAAACATATTTGCTTTAAGCCTTCAATTCTGAAGAAATATAAGAGTTTGAATATAGGGAAATGGGACGACAACGTAATATTGGATTAAATTTTCTCATTGAACTCAAACAACTCTTATTACCACTTCAAATAAACCGAACTTCATCGCAGAAAAAAATCTAAGTGGAAAATGTGCCTTCGTTTGATATTGGAAAATTATCATTTCGAGACTCATTGTGGTGTTCTTGCTTCCGGACTCCAAATTTTGTCATGTGGCCAACAAATCTATATACAGAAAACGGTTTGAAAGTGAAGGTAAGATTTGAATTTGCATATGTCCTATTCAGAGCATATCCTCGTCTTTAATATTTTTCATTTATTCTTATGTTCAAGGGGGGTATCTTGTATCTAAAAGTTTGAGGGCATTATCGATTCAGTATAGAAGCTCATCTATCATCACTAATATTCTATAAACTGAATTGTAATGGATACTTTTTTTAACGAATTTGAGTCCTCCTCCTGATCCTCCCGATTTCAAATAGCAAAGAAATTTGACATTATGAAAAGCAAAATATAATTTGAATTACTTGGATTCAGTTTTATTAGGCGTAAACTTGAATTTTTCATGCAATAAACATTAATTAGCGATAAACTGTCTTTGAATCTTCTGGAACCTTCTAACCTAAATATACTTAAGCCTAAGAAGTTATTGCCGGTTTAAATACCACCAGTGTCGTCAACTTTGTAAATTTTTAAGAAATAGTCATAGTATATTTGTTCGTATGAATTTACTATATTGAAATCTGCAAGTACGAATTGATCGTACGATTTTAAAAATTTGGAACTCCTCGAAAACTATTGCACGGTCTTTTAACATTGTAAGCACCGTTGAAATTAGTCGTTTTATTCTCAAACCGTTGCTTTGCATCTGATTGCAACTATGAAGGGAAAAGGATAGTGATTGTGTTAAATTCAGTTGAATGCTCGTTTGCTATAGACTCATCCGTCCATTCAACCATTCAATCCGATCTTTTATCATCAATGAAAGTTCAGTTTTGGCGAAGGTCCATTTGATGCGTGGTGTTGACGAATTGTTCAGAAGGGAGAACATTTGGAATCAATCGATCCATCCATTAGTAGTGATGATGTAGAACTAACCCTAGGGCTTATTCTTAGAAGTTTTTTTCCATTTGAAATGTTTACAATCAGCTTTTGAATGGAACTTTATATTATGTGATTTACGTGGATAGATTTCCATGCCATTCCTTCTTGGTCATCCGATTACTGTTTTCCCTTATCCTGATTTTCTTTCTTTAAGATCTTAGAGATCTGCTGGAGCACAACGTAACTAAAGCGACTCCTGATTCTCTGGTTGAACAATAATCTCAGAAAGAGGGAAAAAAGCGAAGACTTTTTTGGGGATTTTTAACCATCGATTGCTTCTCTTTAAAGGGAACTCTTCCTTTAGTGAAAGAGAAAATAAGAGCACTATCCACCATTAGAAATCATTTTTAACTTCTGTGCGTGAGACATTGATTAAGCTTTAAGATTAATATTTGAAGTACTCATGAATTACTTACTATTAAAAAGGAGGAAGATATAACGTAATCGACAACTATTGCATTGTCTTCTCTAATAGCGCGGTTGAGATTAGCTGCGTTACTCCCAAACCGATGCTTTTGCATCTGATTGCAAAAGTGGAGTCTGTGGCATCCATTTATTTAAGAAAATGATTTAAAAAAAAAGTACAAACGCTTATATCAATCTTTAATATTTTTATTTCCTTCTTTACTTACTAATATATCATAAATTATGGTAATTGCAACTGCAATTTTAATTATAAATTTTATCAGGTTGATTCGGCTTTTCGTTTTAACGGTATGGTTCATTTTTATGTTAGGTAGAATGAGAGTTTGGAGTAATGAGGGAATTTTAACAGGAAAAAAAAAAGATTGTAAACAACTGAGAAAATGAAGAGATTAAAAACGATTTTGTTTTGGGTTAGGTTGCTAATGGAACAAACGTTGATCCTCCTTTACTCTTGTTATTGCTTTAAAACTTTCACGTGAGTCAAACTTTTTACCTAGCATAAAAATGAAATATGACCAGTGGTTCTTTTTTACAGCTTTTTGAAAGTTGAACTTTAATTATAATCACCCTGTAGAATCATGCTGTTAATTTTCAGCCATCTCTTAGGAAACGCTCTGAAAAAAATTCCTTAATCAAAATCTTGTGATGTATTTGTTAGTAATGCTCAGTCATACAAAAACCAAATTATGGAAACATGGCCAGCTAGGTCATTTTCCTTCAAATAATTTAGAGCTGGTGATTTTCACATATTTTCGTAATTAAGTGTTGCGTAATATGCAGAAGAAGGAGGAGCGTTTGTTTTTAAGCTGAAATTTAATGGGAATGATAGAAACCAAAAAATCTTCCATCTTTAACTAGATGATGGACTAAGTCTCAACTTTCCACGGATATATATTTTTAACTCCAGTAATTACTTGGTTTCTTATAAGAAATCGTTAGTAGGATGAGTTTTGGCCATTTCTTTTGTTGCTGTGAAATGGGATCATCTGTTCATGAAAAAATGTCAATGATAAATATAGATTTCTCGGAATTTCACCGTTAAACGCCATACTCGAATAGAGTTATAAGATGTCTATTTGAAAAGTTCAGCTTCTCTCGTGTGAGATAAAAAAAATAAGAAATTCACTGATGTGGGTGGGATTTTGACATTAATCTTTCTTTGTGATACCTTTACTGTCTTCCATTGTTTTGTTTTTTTCTATTGAACCAAAGCGTAACCTAGGGGACCGTTGATTCTCGGATTGGATTTCACGGTGTCGGAAAATGGAAAAAGAGCCCAAATTTGTCTTCGGGAGATTTACTATTTGAAACTCGTGCTTCGCTACGGCATTTAATTACTTTAAATCCATTTTCACCCCAACTAAATTTTCTTTGATTATAATGAACAGTTCAAATTTAGCGCAATTTCCCCATGTAGAGCAACAACCTTAATTATTAAATCTCTCGGTTCCATAGAATGACATGACCAACACCAATGAACTTTCCTTTAATTCGATTTCTCATCGGATATTTTTAGATATGGAATTCGATTTGTTTAGATGTTTATTGAATATTCAAACAAATTATAACACTTAAGGGATAAAAAAAATTATGGCATCATGCTTGACCTACTATGGTCAGGTGACTTTTCCGCACCGAAACCTCTCAATTTTCGTCGGCTACGTTCTTTACGCTGGAAAAAATCTCATTCAGCTGCAAGTTAATTGAAAGTTAAAAATATATATACTTTTTTTATTTTGATTTACTAATTTATTTTTATTCCATTAAAAGGAGTTTACATATTTACACTATTATATTCAATTTTGTTTGTTGTTGTTTCAATCTCCATTACCTTAAATAAATTTCAGGTTAATACAGATGATTATTGTCATCAACACAGAAGGCAACACGTGCGATGCGGAGTTCTATGAAGTTGTGGAAAAGTGAGTACATATTTAGGATTGTCCATAGATTGAAGTGAACGGCTGTTGTACCAGCTCATTAATAGATCCTGTTAGACACTTTATGAAGTGTCCCCGAAATCAAAACTGGATGTGCTTAATTAAATTTCTGATTTCATTTGTTAGACATAGCTGCAAAGTAAAACTGGCAGTTAAATTCCTAACAAAATTTATGTTCTCGAGGTATATTTTCTGCGAAAGAAAATTTTTTCCCAATCCAAAACTTATGTTAAAATCTTTTGAATTTATAATCACAAGCTATTTTGTAGTGGTTAAAAACAAACTGTCTCTTTTTATAATACATGTACATGGTTTTACCAGAAAGAAATTGCAGAAATTGCTAGATCGGTTTATTTCAACTAACTTATGATTTTTGCGTGTTTCTGTTTGCGTGTTTACTACTTAAGTTCTGTAGAATTTAAATTCTGATTATTGTGAATTATTCACGTCGTTAATGCTGTTTTATTAACAAGAGGTCTTGTTTTTAAGCGTATATTTACTCAAGATATATTCTAAATCTTAGTTTTAAAATATCAAATAGAATTTTAAAAATCTCACCAGTAGAAATCTTTAAGTAGATGATGAAATTTAGAATTTCCTCTTTTCATAGAGAAACAGCAAAAAAAAAAATGGTCGCTAGGATGCGTTTTGGCTAGTTTTTTTTGATTCTGTGATGGTTAAACCATTTTTTTTTTTTCATATTTTAAGTTTCGTTTCAAGTTTAGTTTTTCCAATGAAATATGAAAGTGAACACACGACCAAAAAAAGGATTTAGCCGAGTTTTAAATATGAAATTGTAGTTCCATTTTGAACTCTGAATTCACAGCAGGTCTTCTATCCATAATAGTTTCTAGCACCTTGACCTCTACATCCAATGCATTTGGTACATCACACAACTGTTAATTTAAGTGCTTACTTTGGTAAGAGAGTTTTCATGCTATGTTCGAGTTGCTCTGTTATATGCAGATATCTATTTTTATAGTATTAAACTTTTATCATAATGCAATTATTAAGAACAGAAGTACTGTTTCGCCAGAATTTTTATAAGAATTAAAAGTAAGGGGGGGGGGTTCGATAGTCCCGCTAGCATAAACTGTAATTAAGTATTCATTGCGCATTTTTAATTGCACGTTAATTCAATCAATTTCTTAAGATAGTGCTTGTAGATGATTTTAAGTGGCCCTTTAATCTAAATGGAATTTCCTTTCGAATGGAGAAACTGAAATTAACTTCCTAAAACGACTTTGATAAAAGCGTGCGATGTTTTTCCTCGGTTATCTCGAGTGGTATTTTAGTCAGGAGTAGGGAGCGCAAATCGGAGCGGGGCGAATGGGATTTGCACAGGAAACACTTTTAAAAAATTGAAGTGCGATAATCGCTCTCGACAGAGAAATTAACCCTTTAAATCCAGCTCTTAACGTTTAAAAATTTCGTTTTACAAGTTGAATTTCCATTGGAGAAACTTGTTGGGGTAGTGACGCAGTTATTGCCCTTAGTCGTTTCACACTTAAAAAAAATTAACTCGACGTGAAGAAACTCGCGTTCGTGAGGCAGAAAAATTATTAAACTGGAAAACAGACTTTTAAGTGGTAATCTTGTTAGCACTTTTAAAGTTGCGGTGCTTTCGAGACATGATTACTAAGCTGCAGAGAAGCGTGTAATAGAAATGAAGATGAACGTTGTATTATGAAAAAAAAGTAAGAACTTTAAAATCGTTTATGTGCTTTTAACTTGGGTGGAAATAAAAAAAGTTGATAAAATCGTTTTCATGATTGAAATCGTTTGAATAAAAAGCCGTAGGTATTTCTTCCAAGCGTTAGTCACTTGACAAAAGTTTTGAAACATTTAATCAACCTAGCGATGGAGCGTTGTCCACAAAAGTTTTTAAAAACATTACTCAGTGTTCCTATTTTTGCCTTAAAGGCCCCCTAGACTGGGTGGACAGGAGTTCTTTCCTCAATCCAACTTTGTTTTGTGAGCTAAATATGGCACCAAGAACAGATGAAGGAGGAGCACATTATCATCCCAATCATCCTCCGCCTTCCCTTCATCTGTTCTTGATGGCACATTATCATCTCAATATATCATGAACAAGGAGCGTTATGTTTCTTTATTAGATAATGCAGATTTCTTGGCAGAATCTTTGCTCGTGAAGTTGAATCTTGAGAATTCCATACTGCTTCTATCTATTTCCACTACATTTTTGAAGCATGCTTTGCCAATTAGGAATTCAACAAAGAATGTGAGCCATATCTGTTTTACGTGATCTTTTTTTTCTTCAGAACAATAATTTAGGTTAGATTAGAACAATAACTTTCTTCTCTCCAGTCATATGCAAAACAACAGAGATACTTTCCTAATAGACATATGCTAGTCATCCTTTCGACGTGACGCCATTAAACCTGTCAGGTACAATGGAGGAATATTTTCTTTCTTCAAATCCATTCTAGATAGAATAAAAGAATTTCTGATTTATTTTAAGATAAATTTATGCATTAAGTCATAATTTCGTTAGGTCGCAAATCTAAGGTTACTTTATTACCTTAATGCCAGACTTTGTTCTGCGAGTGCTGCTTGTTTGACAACAGCTGGGCGCTGGCTAGTAAATGACCGTTGCAGATGTGACGGGTTTTGAATATTTTATAGGAATTCTTGATTAAGCCATCTTTTTCAAGTAACAGTCAACAATTTTAAATCCCAGACGAAATCGTGAGTGCGTTGCTTTAGGGAGCAGTTGTGTGCTTAGAAGCGGCTTTTTCAGAAAGACGTTAGGTTCGGTTATACTGATACATATTGCCTCCTGAAATTTTTCGAGAATTTCAGCCTAATGAAAAAAATCACTATATTCTGACCAACGAAAATAAAACTAGCCAATCTTTTAAAAATTAAAAATTTCAATTTTTAAACATTCTGGAAAAGGACAACATTAACATTTTCTAACGCTCAGTTTTTCTTATGTTGCACAGGTAGATTATACACAAATAATATTAATTCTTCAAAGTGTAGGCTATAATAGATTTTGCAGTTCATAAAATAGTTGTGAGACAGTTGGAACTGAGTTATTTGTATACAGGATATATTGTATCAGACGCAACAGTATAGGTAATAGCTTTTTTATATAAATTACTTCATATTTAATTTCTCGTATAATCGATTTATATTGGATGAATACCTCCAGATTTATTCCACTCTCGGCACAAATCCTATAAATTGCGAGGAGAATGTTCAAGGCAAATTTAAATTTTAAAATTATTTAAAAGTAGGTTATGCTAGTATTAGAATTTCTCTCCTTATATACGAGGCAGTTCAAGTATCGTATACAGGTTTAGCAAGAAATAAGTTCCCCCACTTCATAGGGCTGTAGAATGCGTTCTCTTGGTCCAAATGAGATAAAATTTGGACTACAGATAATTCAAATGATGCGCTTGACATTTATTAAATAAAAATTTTTAGTACAAATCTTCACCAATAGATGGCGCTCTAACATAAATGTTTTTTTTCTTTGCCTATTAGCATCATTCTTCGGATAAAAAGACGGCGGATTCTGCACGAGCATTAGTTACTGCTCTGCACATCATGCCTACGTTGCCTGAAAAAGCGCTACTGGTAAAATTGTTCTAATATAACCAGCAGAATGCCGTTGCAGCTACAAAGGAATTCAATCGTATGAAACGGATACGAAGAGGTCTAATGACTCCATGTACCCTACGCAAGATGATAACATAAATTCGAAACAACTGGGCAACTCGTAAAACACGTGCGGGATGGTCTCACCTACACCACAAACCAGACATTCAACAGACCCAACTACCTTCCACTGATGTAAACGCTGGAGAGTGTAGAATCCGTGGTGCAGCAACCTCCATTGGAAATTAAAGTGTTCGTTCGAAGGCAACAGATTTGATTGCCTTCAGAATGGCTGCTCATGGATAATCTGAGCTCAGACTAAAGATATCAGTTGTCGCACTCAGACTGGTCTACTGGAAGAACCATGAAAGTTTCAATTACCGCCAATCTTGAGAATCTATCCTAACCTAACCTGAGTTCAAGATGCATAATAGTTCCTATCCTGACTAAAGCTGGCTGTGCAATGAATTCTAGCCGCATCGACATCGCTTTTAATCAAATCAGCTGTGCTGCCGGCGTACAGAACAAGGAATGGCTGCTAACGAGGAAATTAAATGCTGAAAAACAGAATGCTTAAATGAAACATAAGATTTTTCCAACAATACCTTTAAAATAAAATAATTTCTATTAAAATAAGGAAATAAAATGTCAAGTAAAAAAAACGTGGTGAATGGGTTCATGTCCCACAATATCGAATCTGGTAAAAAAAAATTACCAAACGGTACTTACTTAAAAAAACATGCTTCGTATAAAAGCTTCTGTATTTGTTAAATTTTGAGTATTCATAATTAATGAAGACAGATCAGAAAACTATGTTAGCATTTCTTTGGAGGCAAAGAACGTCTGTATATTTTTGCCTTTCAGTACGATTCATTTGTTTTTGGTAGATGTCACGTTTGCAATAATGATTAGTCTCATCAACTCAACTCTCGAATACTTTGTGATGAATACATTGTTACATCATTTAAGAAGTCATAATTTAGGGCTTATCATTGGTAGAAATAAGATTAACAATAACTGGTAACTCAGTTGGTAAGAACGGTCAAGCGAGAGGCAAGGTCCTTGAGTCCAGGCGAGGCCATCGAGATCTTTTTTTTTCTTTTCGGTGAAGAAAAAAAAAGATCACGATGGGCCCGGTCCAGGCTGCGGAATATTTCCTTCCTTTTCCATTTTGTAATTCATTCATTACTTTTTATAATTAATCCGAGGCTCTGTCGATGAAGGTTATTGAAAGGCGTCAGTCGTTTAATAGAGTATCCTTATTGTTTTAGGAGGATCCAGTTTATTTCTTCTTTACATTCGTGAATTTAGGAAGTTTCAGATTTATTTTTTCAAGATTTAAGAATCATTAATTATAGCACTCTTCGTTTGAAAGTGGTTAAATTAGCGAAATGAAATTTATTTTATTCCCCCTCCCCCATCAAAGTCAACAAACTTTTAGCAATTGAATCTTTTTCTAACCTGCAAACCTTAAGGGGAAAGAATTAACAAACGAATTAAGAAAACAAATGAGCACAAACATTTTGTCATTTGGAAATGAAGGGCGAAGTAATGTTACTCAGGTTAATTAGTTTCTTATCATATTCATGTTGCTTTTGGACGAGAATTTATGGTCGTCATTATTTGGTAATATTATGCTATCCATTCAACAAAGTCACGGAATAATTCAAATTTTTGACAAAAGAATAACCTTGAATTTAAATTCATCTGTCGTTGTTGCAGCAAAATTGTTTTTAAATTTATTGCGACGTTTATTCTCGAAGAATTTTCTTTCGGAATAAAAGCGGACGGCGGCGCCCAATGCTTTTGCTTACGAATGTAGCACTCAGAGTGACAGCGCCCGGAAACCTTATTAGAAGGAAGAAGATAAAAGAACGGAGAAAGGAAGGAAGGCAATGTCAGGAGATGGAGGGTCTCTTCTTCTTCCATCCACCCAATTTCCCTCCTTTTTTCTTAAATACTCCCACCCACTTCATCTCACATCTCCATTAACCTCTCGGCGGTTAAAGAATAGTTACTTTCGGGAAATTTACGACCAACATAAAAATAAGAACAAGAAAACGAAGCTGATGTTGACGTTTTCTTCTGTTCTTATTATTTTTTCCTTTAGAAAATTGAAAACTCAGCTGCTGTGTTTATTATTTCCTTGAATTTTGAAATGAAATGCGAGACCGTTTATACCTGATGCCTGAAATCTCCCGAATTCCTGGAAAAGCTTAAGAAAAATGAAGTCCGTTTCTAATGAATGCAGACGTTTTCAATCTTCTAGAACGAAACCAATTCGTTTCATGATATGCAGATCACTGACTTCTTAGGAAATCTGAGTAGTTGGAGTCTTTTTTAGAGAAAGCGGGGTCAAGTTAGATGATGCGAGGACCAACGAAAACCAATGATTTATCACGCAAGTTTGTCAAGAGTCGAAGGCTCGAGATCGTCTTCCTATCATCAGCTGGCCATCGAATATAGCCCGTGTAGGAAATTTAATAAACGTCTCGAGGACAGAGCCCATGATTAAAATAGATGGCGCCCGTGGGCTCACATTTCCTCAACCCCCTTTATCATTACGCCCTCACTTTATCCCCATGTCCTTTGTGAATGAAGTGCCCTCTAGTGAAGAAAACGCTGCAGGGGCTCCAGTTTAAAGGACTCTAATCAGGCATGAGTTTATTTCTTCTGACGTCATCCTTATCATTTTTGCGGTGAATTGAATTTAAGGAATTTTTAAATCCGTCCGTATGTCTGACCTTAAAACTAGCCTCCTTCCTTTCCCTTAATGAGGCGGTTTCGAAGCTTTTTATTTACCGTTTTTCTTTTTGATGGAAATTGCTTTGGATTGCAAATGTAATTTCGCGTTCATAAAAATTTCCATGGTCTTCTAAAACGATTATTCATTATTTTTGCTTCTAAAGAGTTCTTGTAATCTCTAATATCACGTTACTGCAACGGCCTTTTCACTGATTGTAATAACAGATGAGCCAGGAAAAGCGAATTTGAAATTCTTAAAGGTTAATCGTATGATCGCTGGAAGTCTCAAATAACAGGGCATAATGTGTAGAATTCATAGGCCTGTTTTTCTCTTTCAAAACATAATTATTTTAATGGAAACTGAATAAGCAGTAATTGAAATGCTGGACATAATTCTTCCGTTCATAGCAAGAAAACGTTTCTTCAATTAGGAGACGGATTGGGAGAGGCGTGGTTATTTGTATATACGCTTGGTTTCTGCTTATTTTTTATTTGTTTAGAATTCTAAGTTTCTAGACATAAGTTATCGTATTCTGACATTCTTGGTAAAGGAAGATGTTTTCTGTATACGTAATATTTTAAAAGGTTTGTGGCCCAAGAGCTCTTCGTATTAATAGAAATACTCGACTCTTATCGTCCTCTCCTATTTAAAAATTCATTTCATAAAACCTGTGAACTTTCAACAAGTCTTTAAAATTCAAGTCGAAAAACAACAGCCAAACCGAATGGAAACCCGAGTTTCTACTCCTGACGCTTTGATAGAGTACAGAGCGCTCTTCCTGTTTTGTCACGAATTCCTTAAATTACAGATCTATCTCGAGCACGACGAGCGAGAAAGAAATAATTAAATCCAAATGAGGCGGATAGAAGAAAGATTTTGGGTTTGTGATTAATTAACTCCAGTTGCCTGCGTCTGGTGATTCTTCATCGGATTTGACTGTTGGTATTCGCCAATCAACTTAAGGCAAATGAGCGGAGGAAATTTAAATGATTAAACTTTTTTTTAATCAAATCCCTTATCGTTGTCGAAATTTTAAACATTGTCTAATGACGTAGAGCATCGGTAGGTTGAGCCTGGAGATGAATTTTAATTTACGGTAATAGCTTCAGGGAATTCAATTCTAAAAATATCTTAGTAAATGAGGGAAACTTGTTTCAATCTGTTTACCTACTTCAAACGATTTTTTTGACTTTTTTTTTTTTTTGCATTTATTGAAAAGTATTTAAGACTAATTAAAATGGATCTTTCGGCGGAAAAACCATGAGCAGGTTTGAAAACTTCCTTCGTAAACAGGTTTGAAGACTAGACTATTCCATAAATTCAAATTAGCTACATATAAAAGTAATTAATTGCCTGTTGTGCGCTTGATCAATTAAATTTAATAATTCGCTTATTTTTTACTATGGCAATATTAGATCATCGTAAATTTAAGAAAGAATTAATATACAACCAACTCTTTAGTTTATGATATTTTGATGTTACTATCGCCATCAGTAAATAATCGTAATTAAAACTTTACTTTTTCGCTAACGATTAGTTTGATAATAGTTCATTCATTTGCGTTCCTTGTTGGCTTTATGAAGGTTCATGGAGGTTCTCTGGCTTTTGCTTTTTAACCACAATATCCCATAATGTCTCAGTAAGATTAAGGTCTGGGCTGTTAGGTGGCCATTCTAAAGCGTGTCCCAAAATGAGCTGACAGTTTTCGTAAAATTTTCACCATTTTTAAAGTGAATTTTTACAATTTCTACGCGTTGTTCGATTGTGTAGTTTTGCATAATTTAACCTCATGTTTAATAATGACAGCAAGTAAAAATTTCTACTCAGGTTGTACCACGAAAAAAATGGCGGCAAATTCAAAATGTCATTTCATTTTGAGACACCCTTTAGAAAGAGTAATGTTCGTTTATACCGACTTATCACAGTTAATAGGAACGCTTTATTAATAAGTGGCATTTACTCCTCAAGATGTATCCGAACTCTTAATGCATTGTCGAATGCTTCCTGTCTTGTTTGTCGTAGACAATATGATACCCGAGATGGCTACCAGTTCAGATGATCTGTTATATTCCTCTCTGCACCGCTATTGAAAATTGTTATTTGTTTCACTGTGCCGCTTCTATTGGCTGTTGTGATTCAGGAAAGCTTTCTGTGAATTCTGTTATCTACCAACCTTTTTAGCCTTTTGCGTTGCTTTCTCGGTTTTGCACACGCTAGGCGCTATTGTATGTAATTTTGTAGAAGATGAGCGTTTGGGAATTGCTTCAAGCACCCAACAATCATTCTTCGTCAGAAGTCACTCAAATCATTCTGGTCAACCATTGTAAAATTAGAAAGCCATTCCATTATGCATACATTTCATTTGTTATTTACTTGATCCTTATATTTATATGGAAAAAACAGTTGTAAGGTGTTTCTACGAGGGTGGATCGAAAAGTAACGCACAACAATTTTTTGTGGTAACGTTTTTAATAATAAGCAAAAATGAAAAAAATGCACAAGGAAGCTGTAGGTTTTATCTATTTTTCGAAATATATACCAAGTCCCTCGACACATTTCTCCCATCGAGGCACCAGATTCAATTCATCTCTTTCATTAAACTGATTTAACCCATCCGAACCCAAGCGTTGGCCTCCTTTGAATTTCTTCATTGGTCTGAAGAGAGAGTAATCCGATTGTGCGAGGTCTGGTGGATGTTTGAACATCTCCCAGCCAAATTCCTCAATTTTTCGTCGAAAGATTTTCTCGGCCCCTTTCGAAGAATCTGCAACACCTGAAGATGTTGCTACGGTTCAGACAATCGGCACCATACACCTCCAACATTTCCCTGTGGGTTTCACTATAATTTTTTCGTTTGAACCACAAAACACGGACTATACCTGGCTGTCTTTGCAAGTTGACGATGGTAGCATATGATCAAGCTGTCTGTAACGAAACATTTAAACTATCAATTTGCCAACTTTGAACATCGGACCAAAATAGTATTCCATAAAAAAATTGTTGTGCGTTACTTTTTAAGAGACAAGCCAGATATAATACAGTCGAACCCGAATAACTCATACTCTGATAACTCAAATTCCCGGTTAACTCAAACGATATTCTAAGTCCCATCCCCAGAGCATTTACTTCAGTAGAAAATTCACGCATTAATAAATTTTTTAATAAATCCCGGATAACTCAAAGAAATTTTGGTTTTAGTGAATAGGTATTCCTAAATTTAAGCAAAACCTATCTTTAAAAAAAAACAAGCTTTGCCTGTTGAAAGTTTATTTCATTTTTCAACTTTAATTTTTACGTCCACATAACAAAGAAAACGATACAGGAATCTTTCTTAGTCGCTGGCAGCCATTGTGAAAATCAAAACTTAGTGCGAACACAAAATTGCGAATCAAACTTGTTGATTGGGATCGTTCAATAGGAGAATATTTAGACATTATAATTGATGACGATTGCGCGTTCATTTTTAGAGAAATTATTCATGTTGACCATGAATGGTAGCAAACGAGTTTTTAGAAGCAGTCATACACTTCTGATTGACCGTCGCCATTTTGATTTCGAAACTTCACTGTCTCATTGCCGTTGTCGATGTAAAAGTAACGGAAATTCGAGAAAAAAAGTGAATTCTCTGTAAAGTTTCAAATATAAAACATTTATACACATATCATAAATGTCATCAGATGAAAAATAAATGGGCAAAAAATCGCCAAGAGATGCCTTTCGAAAATTTTTACAAACTGGAAGTAGAATTCGGAAGCCATGCCAAAATAGCATTGGAATTGATTTCGTGTTGGAACGAACCGTATTTTACTGGGTTCGTACTGTGTATTTGTATATGGATCTCATTCAAACTAATCACATTCATAGAAATATTGCGAGTATCATGTAATCTTTGTAGTGATTATGTAGCCTCTTTTTCGACTTACTGGTTACCTCCAAAACCTGGTAAGTCAAAATTTTTGTTATCCCCTGTCGATTTGAGTTATCAGGGTTGGTCTACTACTTACTTGATTTATGATCCTGGTTTTTAGAATCCAAACCTTGCCATAAGCTGTATTGTATTCTTAGTAATATTAAAACAAATTAATCATTATTGATAACGTAAAATTTTTTAAATGGATAGCAAATTTCGTTAATTTTGTTTTCAGGTTGATCATCAGGAGTTTTTAGTCCTCATACATTTATTAGGGAAAGTGAGATTTCTAATCATTTACTTTTGTAATATTATTTTTCTGAAGTATTTACAATTCTGAAGTAGACTCAGTCTTACAATATTTCTGAACATAGCCTCCTTCTTTGTTAAGGCACCGATCGAGGACGGAGTTCCGTGAATAAATCTTTCTCATTAGAAGGTGGATTCCCAATTTGACACTACTTTTTAACATATGTTCAGTCCCAAAATGGTTTCATGTCGCTTTGGTCTCCATAAAGCTGGGTGAATACTCAGACTTTTCGTCCACTGGCACTGAGTATGTAACTATTGTTAGTCTGCCGTGTTTATATAAAGATCTGATGTTTCTGTAAAACTATTAACTAAAGATGTTGGCATTTACGTCCCTCTGGTGTTGATGCCGTTGGGAATCTTACTGTGTAAGTCTTTGTATAATAAACGGGATGATGATGATTCCTTTGTTATAGACTTCTAAAGGATAGTATGAGGGTTTTATTATAATTATAAATATTTTAAAATCAGGGTGTCCCGCTGTAGGATGTGCATAGCTTTACTACGTATCTTGGAATCGAGTAAAGAACATCAATTCAAAATTAATAATTTCATTACTTTGATTTACTCGCAACCGAATGAATGGTCACATTACGTTGATGCAAATTCTGCGGGGCAAAGAGAATCGAATTGCAACGTTTTACAGTATGCTATCTCGTTTTAAGAATGTAGTTCTGTTAATTCTGAAAAAGAAAGTGCGCACATTGTTCAGGTATATTTATGTAGTTGTCTGAAATGTAGCAATTAAAAGTGGAATGTATTTCTTAAAACAAAGGTTGTACTTCGGGCCCATGTTGATTTGGACCTTTTTTTTTTTTTTTTTTTTTTTTTTTACTCAAATTAATTCTCGAAAACCATAGTCAAGCTATTTAAGTCTTATGGCAGGACACCCTATATAGAACCTTCATGAAACGCCAACTCTGATAGAGTGAAATTGTATGGCTGTATTAGAGATAATTCTTAATTTTGATTAAAAATAACAGAGATGACATTTACAAGAAATTCACAATAATCGTTTTCATGGAATTACGTATTCTATTCTGTATATGAGGTTTAAAATTTTTTTTGTGTTTTGAAATTGCCTATACTCATTATGTAAAGTTGCTAAGTGTGTTTTTCCATTAAGGAAAGAATATTTTTTATCATTTTTTCCCTACTAAATTTAATCAACCGGTGTTTGAAGATAATCACTTAAATCTCGTGATTCTTATTAATGATTCAAGAGCACCTTCTTTGAAAATCCTCCTGCCGTTTTGGGAGCTCTAAAAAGAAATAGGCGATTAAGAACTTTGTAAAAGCGCATTCTGTAACAAGGATTTTTTGAAGCGCTAATAGCTTATTTATAGATGATCTCATTTAAAATGTACATGTATTTTCATTAATATTTTGTGATTTTCATAATCTCCGCCAATTAATAAACATGTTTTCCTCACAATGCCCCATTAAAAAGTTTCTTTCATTACTAAATCTAGAAAATGTTTCTTTGATGACTGAGGACCCAATCCGAAAAAAGACCTAAATAATTTTTAAAAATTTTTTTATACAAGGTATGACACGTCGATACAAATATACAATTGATGATGCATTTACTTTAAAGGAAACAGTCAAATGATATAAATTGAAACGTATGAGTAATTTTAAAGCTAACAAACACAGTAACAAGTCACGAAAATAGGATTTCTTATATAGGTGGGTGTGTAATTGTAAAACCAATTACAGGAACAAGATATTCATGAGAGCTATGAAATAACAAATAAATATACATAATAGAACTGTACAGTCAAATACTCAACATAAGGTGAACATAGTAAAGGAAACAAATTCTTCGACTCAATAGCTGCGACCTCTCGCATGATTAGGCAAGTGGTTGAGGGATGATCATGACCAATTTGCCCCATTGTCTATGAACCGGAGGGATAATTTTACTATACAAAACACTGGCTCGGTCACATTTAGGCAGATCCTGCTGCCGTGGTTTTACAAGAATTCGATCACAGATTCTTTGGAATGATCATGCCTCTAGGGTTTTAAAGTTTTGTATACCTTTTTCTGGTCGAATAGCTTAGACGCTCGTATTATTCTGCGAGCTCCGGTCTATGGGCGACGTGCCGTTAGCAGCCAACGGGATTAGTTCGGAAGGTGTATGGTTGGGAAAGAGTCGCTTGTCGTAATTGAGCGCTCGTTGTAAAAGCTCTTCCTGTTCGGGGCTGGGCGTTTGTTTCGTCGAACTGTTCCGAACCGGATGTGGGGATCCTTTGTGGGTGGAGCTGTGCTCCCATTCTTCCCCTTCCGAGACGGGACTGTGTTCACGCACGGGGCTCAGTCGGCGAGCGACGATGCCGTCGGTTAGTCCGAGGTCGGCGTCGCTCCTCACGGAGGTCGGGGGAGTGTGGTCGGCGGAATTCTTGCGTCGGTTGACGGCTGTCCCCGTCGACACGGTCGTCCGCTGATTGGTCGAGAAGGTCTTGTATTTGGCGGCGCGTTGACGGCAAAGGCCCAGCCTACCCAGAAGGACGAACAGGTCGCGTCGATAGTGCTTGGTGAGGATGGCATATAAGAAAGGGTTGGCGCACGAGTTGAGCGGATAGAAGAAAACGAGGAGAAATTTGGCGTGGGTCACGCTGATCAGAGGGTAACCGGACAAGGCTGTGAGGCCGAAGAAGGCGATCGGAGCCCAGCATGCAAAGTCGGTGAAGACGAGCATGGCCATGCGTTTGGCCACACGCTTCGCTACGTTTACGTCGCTACTTCGATCAGCACAGTTGTGGTTGCGGATGGACCAGTACATCTTGATGTAGCAGACGCAGATGAGAACGAAGGCGAGGCCATTCACCACCAGGATTACTGCCAGGTAGATTTGGTCGGTCGTACGGCGTGTCTCCATCGGGAGGCAGATGCTCGTCTTGGAGTAGTCGCTGATGCCTACGAGGGGCAGAGCTGCCAGCACGATGGCGTACACCCAACCACATACCATTACCTTGGAGGCCGTATTCAGCTCCAGTCGCTTGTGCAAGTGGATGGCGAATGTGATTGCAAACCATCGCTCCACTGTGATGACAGTCAGCGTGAAGATGGAAAGCTCACTGGCGAAGACGGTCAAGAAACCAGCGATTTGACAACCTAACCCTGAAGTATAGTAATCATTAAAAAGAAACATTAATTATTTTCGGATGGCTTATACTAATAATTTAGACATAAAAGTTAACAACGTTGAGGATAGTTATATGAGATTATGTCTATGACTATTATTTTAGTATACCAAGGCTCATACTAATTTGGATTCATTAATACTTAAGGAAAATAAAGAAAAAACGAATCGAAATATTGATCCCAAATCTTACAAAGTAGCGGGCTTAAGATGTCCGCTTACCGTGTAACGGTCTGGATAACCAACTTTTTAGCGACGGATAAATTGGAATTTGCATAAGAAATTATATTGAAAGTATATGCTGCTAGTGCGTTAACATTTCGGTAAGTTTTTGTCTTTATTTTCCGTAATTATTAACGAATCCTGAATTAGTAGAAGCCTTGGTATACTAAAATACACATTTACCGAGATTATTTTTATTTAAAATTCTCAACTCATAACAAATAACATAAAAATTCGCGAATTCTAAACAAAGCTATCCAGTGGCGTGCATAAGGGGGCGGGGAGGTCGGGGGCAAGGTGGTATAGCTTTACATGTCGTTAGATTGACGAAGAACATGAACTTCTTAGATCTCTATGACATTTGTCAATGAGTTCGAGAATAATACATGTAAGTCATAACATTAATCTTACAAAAAAAAATCTATCGGTGATCATATGCAATTGCACATGTACCGTCATCTCTTAATTAATTAGCATTCATCTATGGTTCAGTTTAATGGATCTTGTATATTATCGTTATGGTTGATGGGAAAAATAGAAGCAAAGGTTGGTTTTGTATACCTTCTTGCCAGTCGATGGCGTGATTGAAATATTCTCCCATCGTGTGGAGGTCCATGGCGGCGATGATTGCCAGATAGAAGCCCATGCAAAAGTCGGCGAACGCCAAGTTGCACATCAGGAACTTGGACACGCTCTTCTGTAAAAGAATTGTGAGAGAAAATTAACGAAACTATCTTATGAAAAACATAAAAGAATATCAAAATGCTTCCAGTATTTGGAATTTGACAAAAATTTTCAAATAGTTTTTATTTTGAAACATTGGATTATCACAGTGGCTACCAGAAAACAAACGAATTTACGATCTCACTCAAATGAGTGAAGAGCTAAAGGAAAAAGCTAATCCCCACCCTTGAAAATAATAATTAGTTTTCGTTTAAACCACGAGGGGAGAGAGAGACCAAAAATATAACTGACACTATTTTGCATGCAAATAGGAAATTGTAGCTTCATGTTATAACAGTGAAAAAGGAATATTAAAGCAACCGGTTTCCTAAATCATATCTTCTTTTACAGTAGTGGATTTGTTAATGGAAATAATAAAAAAATATTATTAAGAAAATAATAAAAATTATTTAGGACTATATTATATATTATTTAGCTTTTCTGAATATTTAAATATGTAAAATATAGTAAATTATATTTGAAAAAAAAGTGTGAGAGCTAAAAAATACAGCGTCTCCGAAAAGTAATCTTTACAGTTTTTTAAAAAATAATTAAAAATAATTAAACAAAGGATATGCGCTTACGGGTTTTTATATTCAATAAAGAAAATATCAAATCCTGTATAATCCCGAAAGTTATAAACAACCTTCCCTAAACTATTTCAATGTCATAATTTCGTTTGTTACCAGATCTGCACATAGGCATACCATTTGGCTGCTGAGCAAGACAACCATCACGGCCAGATTGCCAATCATGGCGGCCACCACGACGAACCAGACGGTGACGCGAAGGGCGCCGTTGCCCATGATGTCCTCGCACGGGTTGAACGCGTCTGGGGCTGGGAGACAGCGGACCTGGTCGTAATTTTTGGCCAGTGTCCCACATGTGTGGAATAGGGTTGAGTTCGTGGGTATTATCACCGTCGATGGATGAAAGACGCCGTTGTCGTTGGTGGTCGATACCAGTGGGACGGTGCCGTTGGTTGGAGTTGGAATTGGCCCGAACCCTCCTCCAGGGCTAAAATTGTTGGCAAATGCTCCAAAATGTGGTCTTTTTTAAGGTGAAATAAAATGCAAAAGAAGTTAGGATTTTACCACTGAGTGTGGTCACTTATCATCAATTGAGAAATTGAAAAAATCTACTTTAAAGTAAAATTTAATATTTAAATGCCAAATTTAATCTACTTTAAATGCCAAATTTCGAAATTTAATATTTTTTATAAATAAAAACAAAATTAAAAACAAAAACTTTGGTTTGGCATTGGTAAAATTAAAAATTAATCAACAATTAACTGTTCAGAAGTTGATTTAACTTCTTATGAATTAATAATCGAATATCAAGACAGACCATGAAAATTTCTGCATGGTTTCAAATTTTAAATGTATATTTTTATATATCATTTTGTAAAATTTCTGAAAAAACGCCTGATATGTGGAAAGGCCCTCACATCTTAGATATGTAATCTTAAATCTCATTAATATAATTTTGTTCAATTTTTCATGATGATTCGCTAGCAGAAAATGGAATGGTAGTATCGGTTCGTAAAGAACGTAAAAGAAACCAGAGAAACGAAAAGGTCACTTGTACTCACTTTCTATCATCGTTGACTGATCTCGCCCATCTTGGGTATTGCACCGAATTTTGGGCAGAGTTTAAAACTTCTTGGGTCGGCGTGGACAATGAAGCGCACATTCTTTCGAGCTCTGCCACGTGGGCAGCGTATACGGCGGGGTCGTGGCGCGACGGGAAATGGAAGGCGCAGCAGTGATAAGGGTAGGTGAGCCACGCTTTGGTGATCTGTTTGAATGTGTAGATGGACGGAAATACCTTGAGGCTAGTCGTATCTTCCATGCGAAACTCCTCGAGCTGATCCAGACCGACTTTGGGTAGCGTTTCAAGGCTCGTTGCTGACAAATCCCTTAAAAAGAAACCAAACTTATACAAATATGTACTTACAAAGACGCAGAAGCTTTCAACCAATTATCATTCATTGTTGCTTATATGAAATTACTAAATACGTAAAATGCTTAGAATCATTTCAGACTTAGAAGAAGCTTGAAAAAGATGTGCATGGTGATTTTATCTTTATTACTGTACAGTGTTCACCATAAAGTTATCCGTTAAATATTGAGTTTCCAGGCCGTTTAAATAATGATATGCATGCAATTATGGATTAAACTATTGATTAAAAGTTAAACATTCGTTTCATAGTAAATTACATGAATTTTCCAACTCTCATGTAAAAATTGTAACATGATTAAACATGATTCAAGAATCCCCAGAGCCCTTGGAGTTCTGACTATGCAAACAAAACTAAATATTTCCTCATGACTGCAAGGATCTATTTCTAATATAGAAAAAATAAAATTATAGACCTTTAGTAAAGATAACACAATAGACTTACAATACCAGAAGAGATTTCAATTTGAAGAGAGCGTTGTCATGGAATCTTTTCAGACGAACATTTCCACTTAGACTCCTGGTAAAGGAAAGGAAATCAATTAAATAAACGACTTTAATGCCATAACAAGCAAGATCTAAATTATAGGATAGCTTAATGCGATTTTGGAATGAACTTTTGAAGAAGGCTTTTCAAAATATTCGATATATAGCGAAGTAAACGTTTTCGGACTGAAACTTTTCAAAATTAAAATTTAGAGAGCACTTGCACTCTAAACATCCGCAAACCAGTGTCTAATCAATTTACATCAAATTTCAACTGAAGTCTCCGCTAATAATTCTATTCTAATTTTGGAAGAAAGCGGAGTGTTAAATAGCAGTAGATCGTAAATATGAACTTTATGATTCATGTTTTTGAAAATTTGAAAAATTCATGGTCTTCTTGAATTAAAACTTGAAAATTTACTACGTGTCTTTTTAATATTCACCTTGCTAAACAGCCACATTCCAGAGGTGAAATAAATTTAAACGTTAGCTTTATTAAAACTACAAATCCTTTGTAGAATTTATTTTACAAAATCTGTAACGATCTTTACCATTGCTGTCTTGCACATAAACAATTGTAAATTGAAACCAAGTGTAAAGTTATGATTTTTTACAAGTGATTTACAATATAAAATACAAGACAAGTATATCGATTTGTTTATAGAGAATTTAAAAACTTAAGTAAACTTGGTATTTATAATCTTTGTATACTCACAATTTCCCAATTTCAGATCCAAAAAATGCTTTCTCTTCTATTTCTTCAATGTCATTGTTTTGAAGAATCCTGGAACACACAAAAACCTTCAAAATTACTGAAAGCTAGATTTGAATGAAGCATCTTAATGAAAATTCCATTTTTTCCATTCTCTGTTCTCATGATTTTTATCTCCATTTCCCCTAAAAGCCTTTGTTTGAAAATGGCCAACCCTACCCCTTCCCCTTCCTTCATCTTCATATCTCTTTTGTTCTCCATTTAGAGTTGAGAGAAGATTTCTAATTCCTGGTGAACTTACAAATGAGCGACCTTCACATGAACGGCTCCCTTTGCCAAACGCTTGATTCTGTTCCCGGACAAATCGCTAGAGAAGAGACAGAGAAAAAAAAAACACTGCCATTTTAACGAGCCAGAATTCGAATTTCCACGAAATATTATTCTCAGTAGAATAGCTTTGCAAATTTTAAGTGCGGATATAAAAGTTATGGGCTAAAAGAGAAGAAATTTATTGCGCTTTCCCCTCCCTCTCCCCATGTTTACAAATCGTAAATTTCGAGAATTTAATTATTATTGAGACCAATTTTTATACACTGTTTGCAGAAAATTCTGTCTAGGGCATTCGCAGTAAAATTAAAAATCACATTTCATGCCTTGGGTATGTCTTAAATGTTAGCCTTAAAGGCAAATTACTATAGTAAGCTCACATGGTGTCCATGATTTCTGCGGTAGTCAACTTGGACAGATCGGGTACTTTGAGGAGGCCAGAATTGGAAATTTTCCTGTAAATGAATAAATAAACGTTTAGCATTTAAGCCCATTTAAAATCAAATTAATATTCCTTTAGTATACTTACAAATGTTTTAATTTTGTAAGGCTGATTGCTAAGAGGTTGGCTGGGAGAGATTCTAAATGAGGTGCATGGTTTATGATGCTGTCAGAAAAAAATAGTGTACATTAAATTCTTTTTCCACAAAAATATAAGTAGAAAAATTGAAATTTAGATATTTTAAGTATTTTGATATCCGTACATTTCTCTCAGCTCAACCATGCCATCAAAGGTTCCGTTCTCGATATTTTGCAGTTGACTTGCTTGTCGGATTTCACTGGGGGCGAGAGAAATTAAAGAAAGGTAAATCTATTGAATGCATGAGCTAAGGTAACTTTTATAGATTTTTTATAACTTAATACATTGGCCTGTTTTTTCTTTCTGTTAAACTGACTTGTGTCGAAATTTTACAGTAGCTTCATAAAATGAAACGCATCTCTTTAGCAACATTTTTTATGATCCGAGCATTGTTATCAAGATTATTTCTAATATTCCCTTGGCGTTTATTTTCTAAAGATTTTAATGAAAATTTTTATGAAGCAACGTTCTGCTTCAGAAAAAAATTATCCCTTGCAACGAGTTATAAAGTATTCCCTTTTGGCTTATTAAAAGATTTTTACACTATTACAGGTTGCTCAATTTTCAGAAATGTTTCGTGCATTTATGTAGTTAAAGCGGTGTAGAAATAAAAGTGTGGTACATTTATATAGCTCAATCGATATTCTCGCTTAGAGATTTCTATTCCGTAAGTGTTTTTCATTCCTTAATGGGTTGTGGCAAAGACTATAAAAAGAGCACGATAAGTGTATTAATAAGCGTATTAGTTTAATTTTATGAGTTTCTGTTATATTTTTATTATATATAAGAAATATGTGCAATATTTATTTATTTATTTATTTATTTATTAGAGTTAAAAAAACATCTTTCGGGGCCCAAATGGCCTGCTAGCCCGACGAATCGGGTCCCCGACAGGTTACCATAAATATTACCAAGTACAATATGTTTAGTTCTGATACAAGATATTTTTAATACAAGTTGATTATCATATGAAAAGTACAGATTATTAGTTAGTAGAAAGGATTTTATAGCATGTTTGAACAATCGATTGGTTGTCAGGAGGCGGACAGAGTCAGATAGTCGAGACCATCGTTTAATGCCTACGTAAGAAATACATCTACTCTGGTAATTATTCCTAACAGCAGGAAGCCTGATAGAGGTCGCAGAACGAGTGTGTTGAGAATGTATCTCATTGTAACGGTAAATTGAAATGGGGAAGATAGAATGAGCTGGTTATTGAATGACTTGTAAATAAACAAGCATAGCTGGATAAAATAAATTTGTGTAACCGTAAGGATTCCCAAAGGTGAAAAATAGTGGGAAACTGATTGGGGCTTGTGTAATTTCAATAGTGTACGTAAGAACCATTAATTAGGACCCCTAAGGGAGAAATTCAGTTAAAAAGACGAAAAAATTCTTGCTGGTTAATTTTCAGAATTAACAGTGTTTGACACCCATTTCCATAAATCAAAGAAATAATTTTGATATTTATAAACCTAGGCGCTTTAATATAAGAAAATGTATAAGTTGCAGTAAGTCCATATTGTACATATAGTATTGTAATTTATAGTTCACAAGGAAAGACCATTGTTAACACAATGCAAACAGGTTTTTTTGTTAACACAATGCGCATTCATCATAATAATGATGTAGAATAATGACGATATTTGCACAATCTTCATGTGTCCAGGAAGTACACTTGTTACAATGAATCCATGCTTCATCGTAACTTTTCCAGCAAACTGAACAAAGCGGTTTCTCAGCACTTGCTGATTGTGCCGACATGAAAGATTGGAGTGATTTGGAACTTGATTGCAAAGACTGAATGCTTGCTTTCGATGTTCCTTTTCTTTTCCTGATGCTTTCGATTTTGTTAATTTTTTATTGTTAGTTCTTTTCGGGGATTCTCTTTTTAATTTACATGCTTCTTTTCTATCCTTTTCTTTACATTTTCTGATCAAATTATTTTTATGAGGAGAAGATGCAATGATGCTGGCCTCAGATTCTTACCCTCTTGAGAATGTGCCTTCTAACCGGAACTGAGAAAAACAGTTCTTTTCGTTAGGTAGCAGAATTTTCAGCCTGTTTTATTTGGTGTGGACTTTTTTGGTACACTGCCTAAGCTTCTATCTGCAGTTTTTAAAGTTCTTGTAAGTTACAGAAGGCATGCCTGTTTCATATTACACGTTAGGCTATGCTTTGCTAGCTGCGAGATATTCACAATAAGCCCAACGATGTCAAGAATGTTACAAGAGCGATTCACATCCCAGTTCAAATAATAAACCAACAATTTTCGGATGAATTAAGGAATTCTCATTGTAAATAATGATAAACTGTACATACATGTCATATCATTGACATGAAAAGAACTGTTTTGTATCAAACAACAGCGAAGCTGCATTGGACGATATCACTGTTAACGCTGCGATCACTTGAATTTTTTGCGGTTTTAAAATGCTATACTGATGGTGCTGTCTGTTCTTAGAAAAATGAAATATTGCCACGTATGGAACTTGAGTTATTAACTCGTTGACGGGGAACAAAGCTTGAGTCTCAGAACAAACCTACAGTAGACCAGCAAGAAGGGGAATTTTTGGCTGTCTGATCGACCCGAGAATGGGCTGACGGACGCACATCAGGGCAGTTCGTACCCATGCCAGTTATGTGCACAAAGCCTACATGGATTAAGGGGTTAATCCAATAATCACCGAGCTTCGAATTTTATGGATAGTCTTCGCCCCGCAGCAATCAAATTGTTTATTCAAATTGTTTTATTGTTACGAATACTTTTAAATAATTTGGAAATTCCTTGACATTTTAATTTTAAACTCAATTTTATCGATGAAGGCAAAGAGATGGAGGGTCGGTCTTAGAGACCTTATTATTCTACTTTTTGATGCTCTATCCGAATCTGAAGTCAAAATCAAATAATGGACTAGAAAAACCGAGTTCGCAAATCCAGTAACGATGTTTTTAACATTGTTGAAAATACTGTGCTATCTTTATTACGTAACTTTAAAAAACGAGCTTAACTTTAAAGTGGTTTTTAATCCCATCTTTTAAAACTGTTCAATGCCTTCGGTAACGATAACAGAAAGAACTATTAAAATCATAATAATAACAGAGAGAGAAGGATACCGCATTGAAACGTAATTCATTGTTACATCATCATAGATAAAAAATGGAAAATATTTGAACCTAAGCTACACCTTAACATAATATTGCGATTAATACTGATTATGAATTTATCTGTCATGTGCAGTACATTAAGTCAATCCTTGCTGCTAAAACAATCCACTAAAGTAAATGCACAACGAAATGAGGAAGGAAGAGTGAAATCAATCTTGTTGGCTACTTTTTTAGAACCAGTTATGTTCTCTTAGCCGAGAACTTGCATCATCAAAAGAAAGGAGCCAGGACACCAGGCATTGAGAAAAATCTTTTTCTGGTTTTAGTGGTTTCTATTTTCTTATTTTACCGATAGAAATTACGTCATCTTGGCTTTCACCACCAGAATTTATTTGTCATTTTCCTATCTGAACTGTAATGTATTTTTGTTACCATCCTGATTAAAGATAATGTCCTTAAGCTACGGCCACACAGAGCGCGACGGATGGGACGGACGCTACGTGACCAAAAAATATGCGCCTTTATTCTCTATGTAAGTGGCCACACAGAGCTGCAGAAGTTATGGACGCGACATTCTAAACGTTTTATTTGCGCAAGTATTTTCTGGACGTCCAAAACGTCCGACGTGGATGGGCATGCGCAGTAGACCAGGAATGGTGATGTATTTATCGCCTGCAGCTAAAACTACAGCCACACCGAGCCACACTCCTTTTGTTTCATTGCTTATTTGAAGATTTACGAAAAGAGAGGATAAATTTAAGTTTACAAGAAATAATGTTTATTACAATTATAATGAATTAATATAATTAATATCTATACTGTAATTATTGTAATTAATTATTAATATTACGAATATAACTACGGTATAATTATTCAATATGTTTTTTATTCATAGTTATTTCGGAACGATATGGACAGAGGCTTTATAATACCATATATTAATTGTTTTCATTTTTGATCCTGTCTTTTTCAAACTATATTTTCCAATCTCGTTGGTTTGCTATCTATGTGAAGCCACTATTTTTTATTCCTTTGTTTATACTTCTTTTAATGAATTATGCATTTGTATTTATTTAACTATATAATTATTTTTTTCCAAAAAACATGTATTCATTTGCTCTAGAAGCGCCATAATCGTAGAATATTCACACGATTGAAATCACCGAAGCTGAAGGCGACGAGCATATCACCATAGCTTTTCTACTACGAATGCCCGTCCACGAGGGACGTTTTGGACGTCCAGAAAATATTTGCGCAAACAAAAACCTCCTCGACGCGTCCAAAACATAAAGAACGTCGCGTCCGTACCGTCGCAGCTCTGTGTGGCCAATTACCATCTGAATAGAGGCGCAAATTTTTTGGACGCGTAGCGGCCGTCGCGGTTTGTGTGGACGCATCTTAATTTTTTGCTTTCGGTGATTTCAATCATGTGAATATGCTATGATTATGGCGTTTCTGAGCAAATAAATACAAAATAATAAAAACTTAATGGCTTTACATAGAAGCAAACTATCTAGTTTCATCGTTTATTCCTGTATTTTTCAAAATATACAATACTTCAGGAACAAAAATCAAAGTAAGGTATTCCTTTATCTTAATATTTGGCATTGTAAAGCCTCAGTTCATATCGTTTCGAAATACTATGAAAGAAGAAAAAAAACATTTGGCATAATTATAATTGTAATAAACATTGTATATTTACGTAAATCTTCAAATAAGCAATGAAATAAACAGACTTGTATACAAATCGGGGGGAATATAGCGTCTGTCGCGTAGCGCTCATTGTGGCCGTACCTTTACAGGATAAGCAGATTCTGAAAATTGCCTTTTCATGCTTCACTTAAATTGAAGTGTTCCCGGTAATGAGGCTTTACGTATGAAGCATTCTTACCTTTCATTCTAAGTAAACACTTTACTGATAGTTATTGCTAGACGAATATTTAAACAACGTTAAAAATTTAAATTAATCACGAGATAAAAAGAAAGATCTCCTTGCAGGCAGAAACAAAGGGAGAAGGCCTTATACGCAGAAGAGCTTTAGTTGATCTGTATATAAGGACGTCTTCCTTTTGCTTTCCTAATTAAATTTGTGCTTGACAAAGGATTGTGTTTGTTGTGTTTCCGAAACGTCAGCTTTTTTTTTTTTTTCTCTCCAGTCTTCTCACCTTGCCTCCAATTCGTATTCCCTAGAGTAATTTTGTCTCCTTTTTCTTTTCATTAACATTCGTGATTAAAACTTTAATGGAGAGTAGCTGCATATTCTGAAGATACGACGAGGAAGTATTACGAGAGAATAATTGCTCGTAGAATTTTTAAAGGATGATAATTTTGTCTTTAATGATAGAAATTTGTAATGTGTTGTTGTTATTTCAAAGGAGAATTAAAATTGATTTTCGTTTGCAGTAATTCGATTCGGAAATGAAATTAAATTTCTTAACATTTACGCGTGAATGAAGAGTTGGTCTTATTATAAATTCCCCGTAAATGGTGTTTTTCCCTCCTGAAATTATCTCCTCCTTTAATAAATTTGCGCCATCATTCGACGGCTCATTAGCGCCCTGTTGAAACGTGATTTTTCGACTTAATATTAAATCTATGCATCCCAGGCTAAAAGAAAAAAAAAGTAATTCAATTTCGTGCTGCTCAATATCCTCAACGTTTTTCAAAAAATATTAAATATCGGCGTTTCCTCCTTTTACACACCCTCTGCTCTTCTCTTCCTTTTCATACTGCTAATAATAATCCCGTCTTTATCGCCGTCTCTTTATTCCCAGCATGTTCCTCGTCGGCCGTGATTACGCAGAGAGACTGACGAGCCGGGGCACTCTTGGAATTTTTCGAAATACGGAGGACTCTCGAGGCGACATGTCGAGCGACGAGATTTCGCATGCACCCATCCATTCATTAAGTTCCTCGGTCGTGATTCGAATTCGAATCCACTTTCATCCTAGCCCGCCCGCCGTTTGGGAATATTTACTAAAGTCGGGATTCTTCCGTCGGATAGCATCCCTCAGTCGAAGCAGATTGCGAAGAATAAGCCCGACATGCAAATCTCGTCAGAAGTGTTTAAAGCTGACTGCATTCGTGTAAAGTATTTTTGAGAAAACTGCTCCTTTTTCTATAAATATCACTGTTATAAGCTCTACAGATAAAAACATATTTCGTTGAAAATTCGTATTTTTATGGAATGTTCTTTTGTGTTATCCAATTTCGGGAGCAATTAGGATAATGTAAATATATTTACTTAACAAATAGAGATATGTATTTCTGTACATCGAATGAAAACTGCTCTACACTTAGCTGTCTGTGATAAACTTACTTCATTAAATTTTTTATTTGTAAAAAATGGATATTAGAAAATGAATAGAAGGATCTAAATGAACAGGGGAGACATTAGGTGATCCCGAGGGTCATATGGTCATGAATCGAGATAGACTGCGCACATTTCTCCCCGGATCGGACCATCAAAGAACGCACGAAATAGCTACTCTGATCTTGTTTCAAAAATTAATACAGATATCCCTCGGCTTAAGAGCTTTCGACACCGATAATGAAAAGTTAAGACGTTCATAACCTTTATATTTCTTTGGCGCATACAGGGTTATTTGTAAGTCCGTAATTCCTTATAAATATTCACCACATAAAAGGACCACGGATAATGGTATTCTTACGCCGATAGAATAATAATAATCTTGCCAAGATTTTTTTAGGTCTTTACCAAAATGTAATTTTACCACGATAAAGCGATAACGCGCTAATGCGGCGGCCGCTCTAGTCTCCGGATTTAACCCCGTGTGATCTTTTTTTTTTCTTCACGAAACGGTATGTTTCATGAATTCCCACAAGAAAAATTATCTTGCCATTAACGACCTACCTGACTTTAATGTTATGGTTTAATAAGTTTTTCTGCAACAGAACTAATAAATGACTTCTATCTAGATCATATAAATGATCAGTGCAGTACAAAGTTTTCTGTCATTATTTATTCCTTGAGGAGTTGTGGGTAAAACTGTCTACGTATTTTATACTATACTACACATTATTATAATATTGTGTATTACGTATTTTATGCTCTATTAGATTGATAACCGGCCCATAAGACCTAAGTTTGATAATAAATCAAAGGATAAATTATAATTAAAATTTTATATCATATTCGATGGTTGCCCTGAACTTAAAAAGACACACACACACACACAGACAGAGAGAGAGAGACAGAGGGATTTTTTTTACAATTAAAGGTATGTTAATCTACATCTATAAAACTGAGCGTATGTCTGTGTGTCTGTGATCTATGCAAATCCACGCAGTTTGTTTTAGATACACGAAATTTTGTACAACAATTCTTTGAAACCAGGAGAAAATTACAGCAAATATTAAAAATCCATACACTAACCCCTCCTCTAATGTGAAAAAATTGTACGGGGCTGTGTTAAAACACGGCCGCTAGTTAAGTCGTAGAATACGTCTTGTGGCTACATGGCAAATAAGAAATTTCTGACATAAAATGTTCAAACACCTAATATACTTGCAATATATCATACTTTTTTAACCACACTCATTATTTTTAACCGAACCTTAATTATAAGGCATTCACAACTTACAAATCAGTGGTCTGTGATAAGAGAAATATGATACAAATGTCAACAGACTAGAATCAATATCAAATCTGTAGTACTGCCACCCAATGTAGTAGGTGATTCGATGGGCATGTAATCCAAATTGAAACGTTTCTTCACAAAGCCAAAAGCTGTAAGTTTAATCTAGCATCTACATTGAAGTCTCCAAATATCATAACTGGCACATCAGTATCCACCTCCATGTTGTCTTTGATAGTTGTAGTTGCTGGTGAATATTTCATCATCGCACTGAACAACAACATTGCCACATTAGGATTATTTTAAACAATGCCTAGTATAAATCTCACCACACTTTAACCATACAAATATTACCCATACCAGCGTCAATCAGTCATCTATAGTCTGACCAGTCTATCAATGTATGTTTGCATTCGGTTAAAGAGTTAATATTTCTGAAGATCGCAAGACCGCCTGCTTACCTATAACTTATTACACCATGTTTGGTGAGTGCATCGGATCTAATACAACCAGACTGATTCATTTGTGTCCTCAATTCGAATCCATCTACAGTATATGTACAGGTTCACCTGCATTCATCCAAGTCTCACTTATTGCCAAGTAATCAGATGTAATAAGTACTGTGCATGCGCTACTAAATACTGTGCATTGAGATTGGTAACGATAACGTTTAAAATACTCTGTTGTTCAATGGAATCATCATCATTGTTGTAACTAACAGTTATGTTGTCTGTATTTTTAATATGAAATTTTTTACGCGTTTGGTGAATATTAGCAGCATGTGCGATTCCAATCTCTTGTATTCGTCTCTGAACGTTTTCATCGAAGGCGCTTGACTATCTGGAGTGAGATAGCAATTAAAGTAATCTTCTGAGTTAATTAAATATAATCCATCTATACTTGTTACTCTTCTCAATGCAAACATAAGCTAGTTGATTTTATTCTGATATGTTATAATCATAGAAGATACGATCAAATGTAGCACCTTGGGATTTAAGTTCCGTGATCTTCCCGGTTGGCACCAATGGGAACTGTTCACGTTTACATTTGATCGTGCCACCTACACAGATATTCGCCGTACGTTTAGTGATCGCTGTCCATTTCAAAGCATCATTTATGTTGTCTTTGAACTTGGAAATCAAAGGCGGCTTACATTTGATTCGTGCCCATTTCTTCATTTGGCAACTATGACCTTAAACGACAGATGCATTTTTTTTTTTGCTGACGTTGTAGATGTTGTTCTCTCGTTTCTTTCTTTTCGAACTCACAACAATAACCTACTACACTCATCTCTTTCACATGTTTTACAGGAGTGAGCACAGGGTCAAAAAACAATATTAGAAAAATGATTTCGAACATTTTCGGATTTGCTCAATAAACTTATAATGGGATCAATAAACTTATAATGACTATGACTCGGAAACTCCTTGATATCTGCCGCTGATATTTGCCACGCACTTATCCAAGGACCTCGTCATTGTTTCATACAAAATTAGCTTCTTTTTTACGGTCCCTTGTGAGTACACCGATCATACCATTTACAAATCGATCGTCCACATCGATGTTCATTCTCAACATGTACGATGAGTCAATAGCCAAGCATGGAGGATATTGCAAGCCTCCTAATTCGACAATACCCATCTTGTATAGTTTTTTCTTGCTGGATCTAATTCACTTCTGCGGCCATAACCATTAATTTTATTACTGGCAAAACAACTTATTACACATGATAGGATTCTTGTTGGGAGTATCAACGCTGTTGTTGCGATGAAACAACCTAACTATATCCGGCAAATTTTCCATGCACCATTGTTTACTTCTAAATCTTCTCTTAATCAACTGCTTTCTCCCGAGGAAGCAATCTTTCACAATTGCCGATCTTGGTCAGTATAGTTGAGAATATTTCATTACTCTGGCACATCACTCGTGACAAGTGAATTGAATAGTCGATGATATTGGGCATCACAAGTCTGAAATGACCTTACTTATCTCATCAGTTATTACACAATTCACAGAAAGTAATTGGCGATGATATTATTGTAGGACCTTAGGAGTCAATCCTCTGACCCTTTTCCTCTGCAGTGTGATTTTAATTACAGAGTGTACAGATTCTAAACAGTGCAGAGTGTTCCCGTTCAAGTTCACTGCAGCCTTACCAGTGGACGCACAGACTATATAAGCATTACGAATTGTATTCTGTCTTTTTAGATTCGGAAGAACGTAGAGAACTGCGCAATAAAGACGACGACATTCCAAACAACTTGCAAAGAGAACAAAATGAAAGATGATTATATGCGAAGTGTTGTTGGCGAGGCGGGTTATGAGAACAACGATGAATTCGATTACGAGACCGGCAAGGCTATCGCACTTGTAAGAAAGCGTCGCAATGTGATGTCCAAACATCTGCAAAGTTATGTGAACAGAAAGAGTTGATCTTAATATTTATACCCAGAATATGCACACGCAATGTGTACTTGGCCCGTACTGCTGGCAATGGCAAAATATTTACAATAGAAATTAATCATGGAAACATTAAACCTTAAATTGATTCGGACAACGGCTGAATACAATTCGTAATGCTTATATAGTCTGTGCGTCCACTGGTAAGGCTGCAGTGAACATGAACGGGAACACTCTCCACTGTTTAGAACTGTACACTCTATATTTAGAATCATACTGCAGAGGAAAAAGGTCAGTGGATTGACTCCTAAGGTCCTGCAACAATATCATCGCCAATTACTTTCTGTGAAATGTGTAACAATTGATGAAATAAGTATGGTCAGTTCAGACGAGTGATGCCCAATATCATCGACTATTCATTTCACTTGTCACGAGTGATGTGCTAGAGTAATGAAATATTCTCAACAATACTGACCAAGATCGGCAATGGTGAAAGATTGCTTCCTCAAGAGATTTAAAAGTAAACAATGGTGCATGGATAATTTGCCCGATGTAGTTAGGTTGTTCCATCGCAACAACAGCGTTGATGCTCCCAAAAAGAATGCTATCATGTGGAATAGTTTGTTTTGCCAGTAATACAATTAATGGTTATGGCCGTAGAAGTGAATTAGACCCAGCAAGAACAAAACTACACAAGATGGGTATTGTCGAATTAGGAGGCTTGCAATATCCTACATGCTTGGCTATTGACTCATCTTAGATGTTGAGAGTGAACATCGATGTGGACGATAGATTTGTAAATGGTATGATCGGTGTACTCACAAGGGACCGTAAAAAAAAGCTAATTTTGTATGAAACAATGACGAGGTCCTTGGATAAGTGCGTGATAAATATCAGCGGCAGATATCAAGGAGTTTCCGAGTCATAGTCATTATAAGTTTATTGATCCCATTATAAGTTTATTGAGCAAATCCGAAAATGTTCGAAATCATTTTTCTTATGTTGTTTTTTGACCCTGTGCTCACTCTTGTACAACATGTGAAAGAGATGAGTGTTGTAGGTGTTATGGTCGTGAGTTCGAAAAGAAAGAAACGAGTGAACAACATCTACAACATCAGCAAAAACAATTCATCTGTCGTTTAAAGTTATAGTTGCCAAATGAAGAAATGGGCACGAATCAAATGTAAGCTACCTTTGATTTCCATGTTAAAAGACAACTTAAATGATGTTTTCAAATAGACAGCGATCACTAAACGTACAGCGAACATCAATTTAGGTGGGACGATCAAATGTAAACGTGAACAGATCTCATTGGTGCCAACCGGGAAGATCACGGCACTTAAATCCCAAGGTGCTACATTTGATCGTATCTTCTATGATTATAACATATCAGAATAAAATCAACTAGCTTATGTTTGCATTGAGAAGAGTAACAAGTATAGATGGATTATATTTAATTAACTCAGAAGATTACTCTAATTGCTATCTCACTCCAGATAGTCAAGCGCCTTCGATGAAAAAGTTCAGAGACGAATACAAGAGATTGGAATCGCACATGCTGCTAGTATTCACCAAACGTAAATACAGACAACATAACTGTTAGTTACAACAATGATGATGATTCCATTGAACAACAGAATATTTTAAACGTTATCGTTACCAATCTCAATGCACAGTATTTAGTAGCGCATGCACAGTACTTATTACATCTGATTACTTGGCAATAAGTGAGACTTGGATGAATGCAGGTGAACCTGTACATATACTGTAGATGGATTCAAATTGAGGACACAAATGAATCAGTCTGGTTGTATTAGATCCGATGCACTCACCAAACATGGTGTAATAAGTTATAGGTAAGCAGGCGGTCTTGCGATCTTCAGAAATATTAACTCTTTAACCGAATGCAAACATACACTGATAGACTGGTCAAACTATATATGACTGATTGACGCTGGTATGGGTAATATTTGTATGGTTAAAGTGTGGTGAGATTTATACTAGGCATTGTTTAAAATATTCCTAATGTGGCAATGTTGTTGTTCAGTGCGATGATGAAATATTCACCAGCAACTACAACTATCAAAGACAACATGGAGGTGGATACTGATGTGCCAGTTATGATATTTGGAGACTTCAATGTAGATGCTAGATTAAACTTACAGCTTTTGGCTTTGTGAAGAAACGTTTCAATTTGGATTACATGCCCATCGAATCACCTACTACATTGGGTGGCAGTACTACAGATTTGATATTGATTCTAGTCTGTTGACATTAGTATCATACTTCTCTTATCACAGACCACTGATTTGTAAGTTGTGAATGCCTTATAATTAAGGTTCGGTTAAAAATAAGTGTGTGGTTGAAAAAGTATTATATTTTGCAAGTATATTAGCTGTTTGAACATTTTATGTCAGAAATTAAAATTTTTAAAATGTGTTATACCAAATGTTTTCTCGTGTTTTATTTGGAAATTCTGTAATTTTTGCGAAATTTCCACACTTCGAAGGCCGATATCTTAGACACTATTAATATTGAGGTTTAAATTGTAAGCCATTTTATAAAGCGGAGAAAGATAAAACAAATGATACCTCAAACGTCGTGGTAGCACAAAGGAAGCCGGAGCTAGACTAATTTAATATCCGCCATAGAGCAGATTTTCTGACTCAACTTTGCACTGCGATTGCGTTAGCCAATGAGATCAGCACGAAGTCATTTAAGGTCTAAAACATGCTTTGTTCTATACTCTATCGATTGCGATATCGATGATTCTTCTATCATTAATAGTTTTCTAGTTATTAAAGTTTTCGTGATCAACACTTATCGTGACATTCACGATTTAAACGTGGCATCCTAGTACCGAAACGTAAGACGTATTCTACGTCAATATAAATCCAAATTGACGCAATATCGATAAGTCATCTATGAGTATTTGTATATTAAGTTCCAGAATTTAACTTGAAAAATTACCTTATTCGTTTTGATAATTTTTCATAAGCACGTTTTGACAACTTCAGTTATAAAAAAAAAATGAAAGTGTACTCTTAAGAAATGCGCTAAGAATTAAATAAAAAATGCGTATCGTTCTTCAAGAAGACGCGGAAGAAGACACTTCTGCGTAAATGTTTCATCTTTAAATGTACGCAGACATATATTAAATTGTATATGCGCCTAAGAAAGTTTGACGGAAGTAAGCTTAATGAATATTTGATTACGATTTTGAAATTTACGAAGAAATTTTCAAAAAGTTCTTCAAAAACTACATTGAATTTTTTGTTGTTGTTATTCTATAGCACAAAGAAACTTAGTCTTTAGACTCTACTTATATTACACGTGTTCCCCGTAGACCATACCAATCACATCTCCCTAAATATCCGGATTATATGAAGCAACCGATCAATATTGCCAAAGTTCGTTTTCATACGAGAAAGAAGAATATTCGAATAAAAATAGCTTCCTGTGCGGTGATTTTAGTCTTTTTAGTTTTTTTTTTGTTGTTTTTTTTAAATTATTTATATACTTTTTTCTTCTCTGCGTCTACTCACTTTTGCTTATCTTCTATGAGCATGATGACACTAATTGCTGTGGCTAATTTTATTTTCCGCTCGTTTGTTTCTAATTAGCGTTACACGCAGATTGGTTTTCGTTCATTAGGTTATCCTTATTGTTCAGTTTTTGCATGAAAGAATTGCCTGTGAAGATGCTCATGTAGAGAGAAAAACGGTCACAAGTTTTTAGCCTAAAGTCACGCTAATTCATTAATGCTTTCAGTATTAAATTGACACTTCTATTCTTTCGTCCAGTATTAATTTCTGTATTTAACATAATAATGAAACTTACTGTAAAAATGGTTATTACTCATACAGTCAATCCTTCTATAATGCAGTATTCTCACAATGCGGTTTCCATATACCGCGGTACGAATTAATCTAAGTGCACTAATTCTAAGTCTCTCATAGCGCGGTTTCCGTATAACGCGTTATGAATTAACTTGATTTTTCTTTACTAATACTGAGATTCTTATAAGAACAATACGAATTAACCTGTCTTGTATATAATAATCTTGAATTTCTTATAACGCAGTTTTCATATAACGTGATACAAATGAGTCACATAGGCGGATTGAACTGAAGTATCTGCGATGTTTTTTCACTTATTCTCTACTTTCTTCCGTTAAATTTACATTGAACTCCATTGTCTCCTCTTCATGTGATGAGAAATTCTTTCCTATTTGACGAGTTAAAAAACTGTTCCTTCTTCGCGGATGGAAATTTTTGATTAAAAAAAAATACAGGCTTCTTCTGCATTTTTTTCTCAGATTGTAGGCTTTGATAACAAGGAACCTGTCTGCGTTATTTCATTCGACACATTGCCTTCTGATTCATCAGCAAGATTGCTTTTAAATTCGATAAAAGATAAGGGAAAAAAGTGACTGAAAGCAAATGGTTTCTCTGTTGCTAAAAATCCTGAACTTCACCGCATATCAAAAAAAAAAAAAAAATGAATTGAAATTCTGCATTTTTTTGATATCGACAACTAGAGGTATAAAAAACAGTGTCTAAATGACAGAGGAGGCTTTGGAACAAAGTCTTGGTCGTCTTAAATGTCAGGTAACTCAACCCTTTCTTTTCTAGAAGTTCACGAACAAACACCTTTGGACGGAACAATAACGAATCGAATTCCCCCTTGGAAAGAGAAAAGGACAAAGGGTGAAGAAAAATCAAGAAAATCCTTCTTTGAATAAAATCTGTGTGTGGCTCTTCTGAAACCTTATATTTAATTTAGTCGTCTCTCATTCGCTAATCATGTCACTTTTTACCCTCGCTTGTGATTCGTAAAAAAGAAAATCCTGATCCTCAATGCCATGAAAATTTCAATAAGTCGGCGGCTCCTTTTCCATCACCTTTCAACGACGGCGACGACAATATGAAATCCTTTGCCACAAAGAGGAAAGGAAACGTTTTCATTTTTATTTCCCTTTAAATTGAACACATCGGAAATTGAAATGCCGGAAAAAACTTCTGGCCAAAACTAAGTGTAAAACGAATACAATAAAGCACGTAGACGTGAATCTATTTGAATTGCATGAGCATAGAGTTTTATAACAGTTTGACACTGACGAAATTTTCTACACATTTTTCGGAAGAGATACGGTATATGCTAATTTGAGGTAGCCACTTCTTATAAAGTATTAAAATTAGATTGAAAATGCTTCGATCTAGGAAAAAAGTGAATATACTCTTTTGTATAGAAAATACACCGATTGCATTTTAAGTTGAAGGCGAAAAGAAGGGATTTAGTTTTAATATTATGGAAATCCAACCAGAGAGGATAAACTTTTGACAATTGAAAATTAAAAACTCGGAACATTATCAATTTTTTCTGTTGCATAAAAAGTAGGAAAATTTCAGGACAACTTAATATATGGTTTTATGATAATAATTTCATTCAGCAAACATATCGTTATTTATGAAAATTAAGCTGCATGTATACAACCTCATGACAAAAATCCTGCAACATTCGATTTTATAGCTAAGCGATAGTTATTCTACATTTAAGCGATAGTTATAAAATATATGTTAGGGTTCCGACTTTGAAACTATATTGAATGGGTTCTACGACTATTGTTACATAGGAAAAAAAATAGGCAGGAAAAATAAACATTTTATTTCTTACAAACTTAGAAGAAATGAAAAAGCAGGTGTGTGACAAAAGTCCTGCAACACTGTAATTAATAATGATTTTACGCAATTATAGTATTAATTCTTATCATTAAAACAACTTTTTATAACATTACTTACCCCACAAATGGTAATGAAATCACCTTATTTGCATAGAAAGTTTTTTATGACCAATTAACTCATAAGGACATTGATTTTCACTATGGCTAAGACATGACTGCCAGTGTCGAGCGAGGTTAGAAAATTAATTATTGAAAAACGTCGCCAAGGCATCTCGAATTGTGATATAGCAAAGTTTGTCGGTATTCATCGCTCAACTGTTGGAAGAATTATTAAAACTTACGAAGAAACTGGGAAAAGTGATGTGAGAGTGCGGCCGGGTCGTCCTAGAAAGACAACAAAAGCCCAAAACAATGTACTAAGGATTATTGTGGAAACCGCTAGAACGAGGACTGCTGCCATGATAACTCAAGAATGGTCCAGCATCATTAAAGTAAATGTATCTGAAAGATTGACAAGACGACGTCTCGCAGAAATGAAGTATGGCTTTCGAGTTGCAAAGAAGAAACCACTCCTTACGGCTAAAATGAAGAAAAAAGAATGGATTGGTGTTACAAATATCGCAGCTGGACTGTTGAACAATGGCGACGAGTAATTTTCAGTGATGAAACCAGAGTTTGTTTGTTTCAGGATGGAAGAAGAAAGTTCTCCGTAAAAAGGGGGAAGAATTGCTACCAAATTGCATTTCCAAGACAGTGAAATTTGCCCCTGGACTCATGTTATAAGGAACGTTGACTGCTGCAGGGCTAGGAAGCTTGACTATTATCGACAAAAGTGTAACTTCATCAGTTTACATCATTGTTATGGATGAATATCTCTTGCCTACTGCTGATTATTACTTTCCTGATGGACAGTACGTATATCAGCAAGATTGCACCAGCACATCCAGCCAAGATAACCAAACAATACTTTGAAGACATGGAAATTGGAGTTTTGGACTGGCCTGGAAACTCTCCAGGCCTAAATCTTTTCGAAAGGATGTGGGACAACATAAAGAAAAAAATTAAGCCAACCTTCCCAAAGTCCATTGAAGAAATGAAATCCAAAACGTTTCATGCTTGGTCAGAAATTTCTGAACATGAATGACAGGCACTTGTGGACTCAATGCCTAAGCGAATCGAAGCGGTACTTAAAGCAAGGGTCGTTCTGCTCATTATTAATTGCAGTGTTGCAGGACTTTTGTCACAACATTGACGTGTTGCAGAACTTTTGTCACACACCTGCTTTTGCATTTCTTCTAAGTTTGTAAGAAATAAAATGTTTATTTTTCCTGCTTATTTTATTCCTATGTAACAATAGTCGTAGAATCCATTCAATATAGTTTCAAAGTCGTAACCCTAATATATATTTTATAACTATCGCTTAAATGTAGAAGCGTGCGCACAAAATCAAATGTTGCAGGATTTTTGTCATGAGGTTGTATGTCGACCAAATGCAGTAACGTCCACTTCCCTGGATACGTCCCTAACCAAATAAGATACAGGCTAAAGCGAATGGATAAAATCTGTGAACTAAAAATAACGAAAAATACAGTTTCTCAAAATGTAAGTCCCTGTGATTTTTGGTGGAACCAGAGAGTTTTAACAAAAATAATTGCACGAACATTAAAAAGTCACCAAAGTGGAGAACTGAAAATAATCGAAATAAAATTACAATGAGTAAAAATTATGGCACACATTATTATTATTGTTGTTGTTTTGGCACACAAAGGGAGAAGTCCGGAAACCATGTCCCAGAGGCGAACCCAAAATAGGGCCAGATTCAAATGAAAGAAAAGGAAAAAATTACATGTTCGATCAATTGCCTAGACGTGCCTACCGCTCACTGGTTAACCAAATTATAGGAAGAGATAAACAAATAATCAAATCAAAGCGGAATAAAGTCTTGAATCCACTTTGAGGTCAAGTATTTCGAAATCCAACATCATCGAAAGGCCAAGATAATTGAAAACATTACGGCAGAATACTGGTCGATAAAATGAATTTCAAAGAATCAAATTGTACTGCTTTAGTCGAGTAATAGCATCCAGGCTCTACGAAAACTACATTAAATATAAAAAAATGTCGATTGAAATTGATCATTCTCTATTTAAAACTTTGAGATTTTCTTCCAAAGCTGAAATTGGCGAGGATTAGAAATCGTTTCATTCTTCAAATTACTTAATCGGGTCAGCTTTACTAATCAACGCATTTCTTAATCAGGCCGACCTCGTTTCATCGTTTCGTTAAAATTGTTTATAAGAATCATACTTCGTTGAATGGATGTCTTAATATAAAACACAAACCAAACAAACAAACCATAAATAATCTTTTCATTCCTTCTTTCTAATTAATCAGCAATTCTGTTGCCAAAACAAAATTGCGTTCTCTTGCTCTTCTTATTTATTTGTTCGGCCATTTTTCTTTCCTCTACCAACTCCATCCGCTCACAGCGAAGAGAAATAATAACTCGTAAAAAAAAAATTGTTGACATATCATCACAAGTAAACACTGAGTAATTTTAACTATTTGAAGACTGCTTGACACGTATAATTAAGGAGGTGAGGGGTCCTTGATTAAACGGAGCGCTCGTATGACGTCATCGTTGCCAATTGTCCGGTAATTGCTGCTCGAAAACCATCAGCGCATGTGTAGGTGGAGACAGAGGGCGAATGGTCTGGTCGATGGCGGCGAAAACGGGTGGGAAATAATTTAAAAAGTAAACAAAGCGTTTGAAGCCGGGGTTTAAGAAGTTTTTCCATTGAAAAAATAAAAGAAGAAAGATCAATTATTCCTAATTAAGTCTCTCATCAATTCTTCGTCATATTACAGTATACAGGGTGTAAATTTTAAGTTGACAAAGCAGAATAACTCGAAAAATAAGCTTCACACGAAAAAATGCGTATAATCCAAAGTTGATTATTTTCGAGGGGGCATCTGCTGGTGCTAAAATTAGCCCACCCCCCCCGGCCCCTGGGGGTGGGGCGGGGGGCAACTTTAAAATTTCAAATGGGAACCCCTATTTTTTATTGCAGATTCAGGTCCTACATAAAAAACTACGTACATTTTGTCTGAAACATTTTTTTTTATTTTTGGTAGATGGCGCTGTAATTCAAGAAAATCCATTTTCTCATTTTTGCGTGGAAATGGTTACGGAGAAATAAAAAATACTTATTTACTTCGTAAATTTTGCCGCAAAGTTATTATTTTATTATTTTTTGCCGCGGATTAGGATAATTTTGTTTTGTTTCGTGGTCATGAGGCCACACAACTTTATAATTATCAAACAAATCAACTGATTAGCTAACTAACTAACCGAACATCCTACGTACTAACGAGTGAACTCATTAACTAACAGAGTAAAAAAGTAAAAGACTGTGTAAAGATGAAGTTATTCCCGTTTAAGATTTGGTGGTCCTTAAAAGGACCGATTGTTTTCGTTTTATTTTTTCTTATTTGCAAATACTTGCAAGTAAATGAATTTCGGGGTGCTTGTATTTCCAGTGAGTCCCCTCGCCTCTCACTTTCGGCCTGCTTGTTGTCCTTAAATCCCTTGCATCTCGCCGTTTTATGAAATTAAATGTTCAAATTGATGACCTCCAACTTCGATGCATTTATTGACTCGTTTTGTAAATTCCTGAACACATCTTGATAACATGTCTGGTGTAATTGCAGCGCAAGCATCTCTTATTCTTTGAATCATGTTTTCGCGAGTGGTTGGCGTTTCCTTATAAACGATATCTTTGAGGTAACCCCATAAGAAAAAATCTGGCGATGTAAGGTCAGGCGATCTGGCTAGCCAATTCACAGGACCTTCCCTGCCGATCCAGCGACCATGGTAAAGTCGATGTAGTACTTCGCGCGCTACTAATGAATAATGCGCTGGACAACCATCATGTTGAAACCACATGTGTTGTCGAAGTTCAATACTCAGGTCTTCAAGTAGATCTGGTAGTTCATTTTCAAGTAGGTTACGATATTTGTTGCCATTCAAATTACCGTCTATAAAATATGGACCGATAAGTTTATCGCCAATTATCCCACACCAAACATTAATTGACCAAGGTCGCTGATGGTTGACTTCTCGAATCCAGTGTGGGTTCTGTTCACTCCAGTAATGCATGTTATGTCGATTAACTTCCCCGTGGTTTGTGAATGTTGACTCATCGGAGAAAAGAACTCGTGCAAAAAAATGTTGGTTTGTTTGCATCTGCTGAAGTGCCCAGTGACAAAACGTTAGACGGTTTTGGTGGTCATTGCCATGTAGTTCCTGATGCATAGATACATGATATGGATGAAATTTGTGGAGCTTCAGCATTTTCCAAACACTCATATGTGAAATTCCTGATTGCCTTGATATTTCTCTTGTGCTCGCATGTGGATTATGAGCCACAGCAGCTAGGACTGACACTTGATTGTTTTCTCCACAAACAGTAGCTGCACGGGTTCTTTTTTTCTGGTTCACACTACCTTCCGCAGTAAATTGTTTAATAACTCGAACAAAAGAAGACCGTGATCGCGTTTGGCCAGGAAAACGCTGAGCATAAAGCGCGACTGCATTATCAAAATTTCTCCCACTTTCTCCATAAATGTACACCATCTCAATTTTTTCTTCCACAGAAAGATAATTCATAATGTAAATTCAAAAGCAATACGGCGTTGTACACTCACAAAAACAGTTGAAAAATTACAATCTTTTCTTCTAAAGATCAGAATTTAAAATGTAAACATTCTGAAAAAAATGCCAATGTTTACGTTATTTGTTTGTTGACGAAATGTCTTCAAATTACATTGTAGTTAAAACAATGTAGGAATCGAAATGAATAATAAATTAGTTATTTCCACGCAAAAATGAGAAAATGGATTTTCTTGAATTACAGCGCCATCTACCAAAAATAAAAAAAATGTTTCAGACAAAATGTACGTAGTTTTTTATGTAGGACCTGAATCTGCAATAAAAAATAGGGGGTCCCATTTGAAATTTTAAAGTTGCCCCCCGCCCCACCCCCAGGGGCCGGGGGGGGTGGGCTAATTTTAGCACCAGCAGATGCCCCCTCGAAAATAATCAACTTTGGATTCTACGCATTTTTTCGTGTGAAGCTTATTTTTCGAGTTATTCTGCTTTGTCAACTTAAAATTTACACCCTGTATTGTCATCGTTAGAGTGAAAACACTGGTAACAATAAAGAATACAGTATTTCAAGTTAGTAATAACATAACGCTATGTATAGTTCGTCCTTAAAGTTTTCCATTCAGCGACTTTTAATGTGCAGTGAGTTTACGACGTGGTGATTTTGAAACCATACAAAAATCCTAGCTTTCCTGCGACCCGTACGTTTTCCTAGAAATCTGTGCAAAGCTTCTTCATCTCAGGTGTTAATTGTTCCACCGCCTCATCATTTCAAAGCATAGAACAATTAAGCGGAATTACAGTTGAAATAGTACTGCATAATATTTAATGTCAATTCTAATATTGTGAGACTTGTCTAGTCATATCACTGATAGGGCTTGTAGTTTGTTCGTCGTGGAAATAATTAACTGAACACTACGCAATGTAACTTAAACTAAATCAAAACATATGAAGAATGAACTTAAGATTTTTCCTTTGTGATATTTATGCACTTAATAGCTATGTTATGGCATTTGAGCAATTAAGTTGTTAATATTGAAAAATTGAATTCAAAATATGAGGGTTAATCGTACTGTATTAAGAGCTATCGATTGATATTGTTATTAGCCTATGACTAAGTGGTTAACAAGTTAATAAGGTCATTACTTATCTAACTTATTGTTTGATGTTAATTAGCAGTAGTGGACTCAAAGGGTAATAGTTAGCTCTCTTAAGGTACATTGTGTTCTTTATAAGGAATTAAGAAATATTTTAAGTGAAGTTAATTGTTAATACATTAACTTGTTTAAGGCATCATTGATCTATTATATGGATAGTGCAAAGGCGGACTTATGGTTCCTGTTTACATTGAGATGACATATGGAATTCGTGCCTTGTTAGTCTTAGCTTAAAATTGCTGAGGTTGATGATACCTCCGATTTAATGCTGATTAGCTTGGGTTCTGTTGTAGGGATAAATGATATTGATTTCATTTATTGAGAATAAGCTAATTCATATCAGTAGGGCTCAAACTAATCAAAATGACTATTCTCTTGTAAATCCAATATATGTTCGAGTTAACAGATCTAATTTTAATGCAAATATACAGGGTGAGGCATTTATCTTGAGGCAAATATCTTGAGACAAGCATTGTACGAAAAATGTCCAAAATCAAAAGTGAATTATGTCGCGGGCGAAATTCATTAGTTAAAAAATTACCCCCCCCCCTCTTGTGAGGGGGGCTGGGAGGGAGGGAGGGAGGTAACTTTAAAATCTTAAATAGGAACCCCTATTTTTAATGGTATATTCCGATTGTACACAATATTTTAGAAATGTTTTATTCTTGGTGTTTTTTTAATTGATCCAACCGTTTAGGAGATAGAGGCCCTGAAAGTGTGGAACTTTAAAAGTTTTGAACCCAATTTTATCGATGAAGACAAAGAGATAGAGAGTGGCTCTGCAGACATTCCTATTCTATTTTTTGATGGTCTTTAAGAATCCGAAGTCAGAATTTCAAAAACTCAAAATTTTTTAGTGCACTAGTAAACTTTTGTGGGCAGCAGTCCTAGGAGACAGAGTCTATGCGTGTGTATTGAAAAATATTGGATTTTTGAAATTCTGACTTCGGATTCTTAAAGACCATCACAAAATAGAATAGGAATGTCTGCAGACCCACTTTCTATCTCTTTGTCTTCATCGATAAAATTGGGTTCAAAACTTCAAAAGTTCCACACTTTCAGGGCCTCTATCTCCTAAAGGGTTGGATCAATTGAAAAAACACCAAGAATAAAACATTTCTCGAATATTGTGTACAATCTGAATATACTAATGAATCCCCCCCCCCCCCCGAAATAATTCACTTTTGATTTTGGACATTTTTTTGGTACAATGCTTAGTTTCCGAGATATTCAGTTGTCTCAAGATAAATGCCTCATCCTGTATATAATTGACTTATCATTTTGTAACGTTCATCAAGAACCCAACTGATAATTGTTTCTTGTAGTTATGAGCTTGTAAGAATATCATTCTTCCTTATTAATAATATTTTACTATGTTGCCAATGTGTAATTAAATAATAAATATAAACTGGAGATGAACCTCCAAACATCAGGTAATGATATTGTTTGAAAAAACATTCCTCCAATTTCTATGAATTCCTGAATATTGAACCTGGAGATAACTCCTGGTGCGGGGGTGTCACAATTTATTGACATTCCATTGGACAAACATTAGCTATAGTGGTGATGAGAAGTTTTAATTAGCACTCTCCTACACCAATATACATGTACATGTACCTAGACCAAATAGAGGAATATTTAAGCTTCCTATAATGCTTCACAATCATGGATGAATAAAGCGATTTCGAAGGTAGATGTATAGAGGGATGGATCATCCAATTATCAAATCGTCAACGACGAAGACCAAAGTAGAACCCACCGACGACGACGGTAGCACCAATCGGGGCAACATTGGGAATAAAGCTTCCCCAAATTAGCTGCTGGAGGGCTTATCTCATATGAACGATTAGATGCCCTTTTGGGATTAAAAGGGGGCACATACTCAAGTGCCATTAATGCCTGTCCATCATCGGTTATTGCACTTTATCTAGTGCCAAATCATCAAAACTGAACCTCTACATGCTGTCCCTGTATCAAGTGGTCAAAGGAATCTCATTTTGATTGTTTAAGGAGGTTTTGTCTCTGATTATGTGGGGAGCCTCGGGGTAGGTCTGCGACGTTGCAAGCTGTCTGCTCTGTGATGAGATCTGGTATCTGCAAAGATCATTAATTTTCCACATAATGGCCTGCGTAATTCCCCCAAAAAAATAAATTAGTAAGTTAAAATAAATTCCTGGGGCGCAGTAGGTTCTTAGTGTATCTGGAGAGTCCATTAAATGCCACGTCGTGTTTTCCAGAATGTGCTGGTTGATCATTAATGGCTTTCGCGTGTCTTGCAATTGGTAATTTGTATCAGAAAGATAGTACACCTTCTGATAACCTAGGCACGAGTTCAGGAATACCAGGTCCAGGGCCACCCAATAGCTTGTAGAATTCCCGGATTTACACTATATTGAATCTGTGTGATGCTGTTGACCGAATCCAAACATGTAGGCGAAGTTGTCAACAGTATTTCAACAAATCTGGCTGGCACTACTTCCGGGCCAGAGGCTCCGGCAATACTTCGTTATAGGTGAAATAAATACCGTGAAGTGTACAAAGAGGATAATAGGAGACACCCATTCAAAACATTTTATGGTAATAAATTTCATGAAATGTTTATTATTTTTATGCTCAGAAAAAAATTATGTTTTAATATTTCTCCATTTTTTTATATTCCTTTCTATCTATGACACTGGCTCAGATCTTTATCGATATTTTTTTTTCGTAATGAGTCCCCTTGTGATAAGGTTTTTGCTTTTCCTCCCAAGAGAAATCGAACCCTTAAGAAAAATCAAGCCATGCTGTTCCGTTTTCTGACAACCACAAAGCCCGCAGGACAAAAGGAAGTTCTCATTAAATTTGACATGAAACCCCCGAAGAATGTCACCTTTTAAAACTTCCTTCCCCTTCTCTTTCTGTATCATCTTTTTCCATTTTCCTTTGACTTAATAAACCCCAAGTCACCATTTCCACAGCTTTGTTAGGTTTTAGAACTTGAATAGGCAGCTCGCTTTATTTTTACACTCGTTGAAAAGAGTAAACCTTTCTTTCTAAATTCTTATGAAAAAAAAAATCTGCGTCGATGATCCTCAATAAGAAGGATGGTGGCTGAGATTTTCGGCCTAATTAAATTTATCCGAACTTTCCCTAATTACATTTGTGCCGGCTTTGAAAATTACACCTAGAGCATTTATTAAAAAAGGGACGTTAATTGCATTGAAAATAGGAAGGAGGGCAGATGTCTTCTGAAAAGTTTATCCTAGTCGATAAAAGATTCTCGAAAAGAAAGTTCAAAATGGGAGAATTTACAGGAAGTTGTCGAAGCTGAAGGATCTTTAAGCGCGAATTAGGGCGACACGCCGCCCGTCACCGCTTTCTTTTCTTTAGTAGCTGAAGAGACGTTTTTCGACGGTGAAGGGTTCGAGAAGGAATTGAAAAAATATTGATTTTTACTCTCTTCCTAACTTATCCGTTTCAAGGAAAATCCCCTGTAGACGCGCACTAAATAGACTCGCTCTCATTTTAAAATCGGGAAATTTGTAATATAAACCTGAAATGCCAGTAAAATTATTTAAAAAAGTTTTTTTAAACAGAACAAGAAATTTACTAATGCTCCTTTTCAGGAATCTTTAAATATTTAAAGCATGCATATTCTCTGAAAGAATATGATAATGTTAGACTCTACATAATATCTACCCATTAGCATTAAAATATACACTACATGATCAAATGAGTTGGGATACCCCTGTAAACACCTGAGGGTGTTTCTCCTGGACTGGACTGGGTCCGCTCATCAAGGTGGGCGGAAACCTCAATGCTGATGGCTACAGGACCATTCTGGATAACGGGGCACTTCTAGCGCTGTGGGAACAGTTCGGCCGTTCCTCTTCCAACACGACAATGCGCCTTGCCACAAAGCAAGATCCATATCCGACTGGTTTGACGAGATGCGGGTTGAAGAACTGGATTGGCCCGCCCAGAGTCCTGATCTCAACCCCATCGAACATCTTTGGGACGAATTGGAACGACGTGTGAGATCCAGGATAGTTCGCCCTACATCTGTCCAGGAACTGACCACACACTACTCGAGGAATGGAGGTCAATACCTGTGGACACATACCGTAACCTTGTGGACTGTATGCCATGTAGAGTGGAGGCAGTGATAGCAGCTCGGGGTGGTCCTACACACTACTGATTGAAGCTTTTTGCGGATTTACGGTAGAGCAACAGGTATCCCAACCCAACTCCTTTGATCATGTAGTGTACATAGCCTTAACAATATGTTCGGACCTTCCATAAATAGTAAAGCAGATCCTACGCATGAAAAACTTTATAGAAATCCCCTGTTAAAAATGCATGCTCGTATAGAACAAACAACTGGAACAACAGAGAAAGAAAGATACCATTATTATCAACTAGAACCGAAATGTCGGAAGGATCTACCCTGAGGAATGGCACTAAAACGAAGACGGCAGATACAAGGGTGTCTTACACAATTGTGCATAAAGAGAGTGACTGAGAATAATATGACGAAAATTTATACATTTAGACTCGTCAGTGGATGATATCTTAAGATGATAAGGAATTATGTGCTTCATAGAGATAAAATAAATTCAAATATTCCATAAATCTTTTTTCATCTCGTTACTTTAATTCTATAGAGATACCATAAACTGTTGTCATGTTGATATTCCCATTGTAATGAATGACATTAGAAAAACATCGCGTATTACGAGGGTTATTCGTAAAGTAAGGTCCGTTTTGCAATAAAAACAAAATTACTATATCAATTGTAAAAAAAATTTTCTTTGCCAGGTTCTATGTACCTTTAACTATTTTTCCCACATAGTCTCCAAGTTTATTTAAGCACGTGTCATTGCGCTCAATATACTTCCGCATGATCACTTCATAGAAGCTGCCGCCAGTGAAGATAGTCACACAGTTTTCACTTGTTCATCGTCGCTGAAATGCAGGCTGCCGATGATCTCCTTTAGATCCTGGAACAGGTGGTAGCCATTGCACGCGAGATCCGGACTGTAAGGCGGGTGGTCAAGTTGTTCCCAAACAAAAGATCTGATTAGTTGGGAACAATTTGACCACCCACTTTACAGCCCGGACCTCGCGTCCAGTGGTTACCACCTGTTCCGGGAGCTAAAGGAGATCATCGGCAGCCTGCATTTCAGCGACGATGAACAAGTGAAAATTGCGTGATTTTCTTCACCGGCAGCAGCTTCTATGAAGTGATCATGTGGAAGTACATTAAGCGCTATGACAAGTGCTTAAATAAATTGGAAATTGTGGAAAAATAGTTAAAGGTACATAGAATCTGGTAAAGAAAAAATTTTGAAAATATATAATTTACCCCAGTGGGTTAATCAAAACCAAACTAAATAGAGAAGGTACTCAGGCCCATAGTAAGCTACATTCCGAATTTCAACCTTCTACCTCAAAAAAGGCAGAAATTATGAAGGGGACGGACGGACAGACGGACATTGTGAAACCATAAGTAGCTCCATGCTTCCGCTACTTAATAAATCCATCTCAGTTGGGTCACCAGAAGGTTTCTCAACAGGGCTCTTCTTTTATTTTGTGTGGTGTTTCTCAAGTTTTGGTTGCTATAGTTTAACCGTCTTTTTCCAAATCTTCACAACTTTAATGAGATCCGATTTTGGTATGTCTTGTTTAATGGAAGTATGGAAACGTAACGACAAAGAATATCCTCTGAGCAACCCAAAGTGAAACTCGGAAAGTTCAAGCGGCAAATCTGCGTAAAAGTGAAGAGAGAACATGTCAGAGTGGAAGAGGAAGTCTGGTCCTCCTCCAATAAGTCAAGAATGGAGATAGGTATCAGAAATCTATCAATGCAGAATAATAGAAAGTGGTGGTTGGTGATATCTGATGTACCAATGAAACAAGTAATGCAAATTAGGCCAAATGCAAATTGCATCTTGCAAACCGTAACAGATAGGAATTTTGCAGAGCATGAAATGTGCCATTACAATCGGATGAACGATTCAACAAAAAATCAAAAACAACCATCAATCTTCTATTCTCATCAATATCAATTTACAGATCCTGGCGTCGAAGGTAACTTTATCATGAGCCCTGTCAGAAATGTGAAATTGAAAGGATTTTCAATAAAATAAAGTACAATCGAGACATCATAGCCTGGAATAAAAAGTTCTTACTTAGTCCCAGGCTGGTTCCAAAGTTTAGGAACTGAGTATTAAAAAAAATGACTGAAAGAAGGAATAAATGAAATGTTTAAAATGTTTTCCATTTGCGCCAAGGCACAATTAGGCACGAGTTTCATTTTCTAGTGAACCGTTCATCCTGTTTTGATGAAATTTTTTTTAAATTCTCAGAATTTCATGCTCTGCAACTTTGCAATTAGAAATTTTGCCCTACGAGCAAGATGCTATTTGAACATGGTCTAATTTGCATGTTCAGGACTTGTACGATTGGACTATCAGATAGCCCATCATTTCCTATTAGTTTGCATTGACAATTTTCAGCTACTTCTCTTCATTCTTGAGTATTTGAGGAAGACTAGACTTTCCCTTTCACCCTGTATACTTACCTTTTCTCACAGCGCACATTCCCACGTTCTACTTTCTATTCGAATACTAATTATGTGCTGTTATCTGGGTAGATATCACTTGCAAGGTTTAATGATTTTCATTGAACTTAATGCGGTGAAACATTCAGTTATGCCGATTCCAAAGAGTGATCTATTTTAAAATCGATGTTCGTTAGTGGACCGATATTGATTTCGAAACTTCGGTGAGAGCGAACATTTTTCACGTTTCGATGGCTTCGTGTCTGGTTTGGTGGCGATTTACGAGCTCCCTGCGGCCACATAGAAGAGAACATTCAGAAGGACCCATTTTAGAGATGGTTGCTGAACAAACAGGGTTAGAAACTTTTGGTTGAAAACTAAGCAAATACAGTCGATGTTTACTGTCAGAACTTTCTGAAAACAAGCTAAAATAATGGCTGCAGGCAATTTCCATGGGTCGAAACTGTTCTCTTGTGTAGAGAATATTAAAGGACTTCTCTGAATAGCAAGTCTATAAATCTATATGTGATTTCAGTAGAACTGCTATTACTATGATTTATAACTGATTATTGACAATCTTGAATGTCTCAGCTTATTTCCCTAATTAAAGCACATTGCTTTGAAGTGATTCATTGCATTAAAGTTGCCATGATTAATATGATTATTGGCGTTGTATAATTTTCGTAATCGAATTGAAAGTTGAGTCATGAACATCGCTCAAGGTAAGATTGAAGTCGACGACCATATTGTGAATGTTGTTCACGTTTGACCTCTCAACAAGAAGAGCAATCCAATGTCAAGAGCAAAAAGATGGCTGGCATCGATCGTATTATGGATAGAGAAGAAGTGACCGGAAAAGCATTCCCTTTGACATGGTTTGTTTTAAGTTGGTGATCCATCCTGACTATAAAGCTTAAAATTCTTGATGACTTGCATCTTTAACGCAGAAAATATAACGAGATTTCTTCAAATGTTTTGAAGCAAAATTTAAAAATCTTAACGGTAATTTATTTTTTTAAAGTAATTGATTAATTATCGTTTTATTTATTACTGTACTGGTTGCTTTTATGTGTTGACTTAACAAAATAGAGCATTCCCTATTAAAAGAAGATTAAAAATAAAGAAAGAACGAACTTACAATTTTTTAAGAGTTTTCTTGTAAAGTTGGAGCGAGGTGTTGCTGATGTTCACAATTCCAGAATCGGTGATGCTTCTGTGTAGAAAGAAATAATTAAGAGTAATTAACATTTTATAACCATCTTATCAAATCTAAAATTTTAATTTATCTTATACTAGCTGATATCCTCGGCGTTACTCGGGCTCTTTTTTCGATGAAATTTTGCAATATTTGAACAAGAATATACAAAATAAAATGAACAAATTAAAAAAGGCTTAGAATTAATTCAGTAAAAATTAAATGCAGGATTTCTCTGACCAAAACTCGTTCTTTTCTTCGATGGCATTTCGATATGTATGAATTAATATGTATCCTTCGATCTTCGATCGATTAAAAAAAGAGCACAGCACAGTATGCTTATTAGTTTGAAGAGTCGAACTGATGGATGGTTTGTTATCGGTTATGTCGTAAATGTCGCCCTTTTTATACCCAACCCACTAGGAGAGGAGCTACCGTCGCTTCTGTAAGGCAAGTGTTCCAAACACACGCATAAACAAATATACAAACTTTCGCCAATGGCCTGAACATTTGTTAGGAAGTTGAAGGGAGACACGTGTATCTCATTTCCCTCCTCGAGAGAGACTACCTATCTATCCTGATTTTCTGCTCATTGTTAATGTTCTATCATTGCATCATCATGAAAGCTTTATTCCATCATCACCACCACATTGGTTTCCATGGCAACAAAGTTTCGCGCAAAAGATTGACTTTGACGCAGGTCAGAATGTACAGGGGATGTTTGGAACTTGCTGTGCGACCAAATAAGTAAGATAGTAGTGGCTCTGGAGGCTCTTTAACTGGCGATAAATATTCACATATAAATATTCTTCTTTATATATAGATTAAAATTTAAAAAAAAAATAAAAATTAAAATAAAAGAAAGACCTTATACTAAAGCCGCATTGCTCGGGCTCTTTGTTTGATGAAATTTTGCAATATTTGAATTTGAATATATAATAAAAATAACCAAATGAAAAAGGCTTAAAATTAATACAGTAAAAATTCATATTAAAATCTTTTAAAATTATTTATAACATGTCTCCTCATATTTTAATAATAATAAAAAGAAATAATAGGGATTTTTTATTTTATTCATTCGGACTTCTATTTATTATTATTCCCCATAAAACTTGAAGCATTAATTTCATCACCACTTGTTGACGCAAAATAAAACAGCCGATTGTTGATACAAACACGACCGGCCAATTGTTGGCATAAGCTTGCCTTGCATTATTAGATATCAATTGTTGGTCCATGCATATTATTGGTGAAATGCCTCCTATTAGTATGCACTGCCATCTTAGGAAATTTTGAATACGGTTATTATCGATAATTATTATTTTTCGAAATCTCATGTAGTCAGTGACCTTCCTCTTGCTTTGAAGGTCAAGTGCGCAAAATTTCATCAAGATCGGAATAAAACTGTAGATTTGTATAAGAAACAAGCGCATAAACAAATTTTCATCTTTATATACGCAAATTCCAATACAGGGAATGAATAGGAACTTCAGGGTGCTCGATTCTAATGGAGCACCTTTCATCAAATATGCAAATTAGGACACATCCAAATTCTATCTCGAAAACCGTAAGAGATACACAAAATAATTCCAAATGTACATTTGTTCAACAGCAAATTCCAAACAAAACAAAAAAAAAACGTTCTCCAAAATCCGATGAGCGGATCACCCACAATTCTCATTGCAAGCTCTGCAACATTAAAACCTTGAATCCTGTCAAGATTGAGGCAAGGGATGAGTGGCCTTAGGAGGAAACAAGAGAACAGAGTCCAAAGATCCTGTATTCAAGTCTCGGAAGTATCATACCGAGTGGTTTTTTCCCCTTCTGAATACCATTTGCCAAGCATGCAAATTACTTCAAGCATCATCCTCATCCTGTTCTGGAAAGTTCCACAGTTTACCATAAAGTCACCAGTTTCCTGTGCACTTGATATAAAAATCAGACCAAAGCAAGATGCCACAATACACTAACCAGGAAATGATCAACATGGTCCTCTGCTTTGGTGAGGTGAGGCAAAATTATCATGCAACAACCAGGCATCGTTGAAATGTCGCGCGGAATTATGCTATGGTGCAAGTGGACATCACATTGAGCACTATCTGGGTTGATGGAAGGATTTACTTTGTATCAGATGACTGTTTTTAAGCCACAAACAGTAGAAGAGCCAATTGTCCTGTTACAGAGCTTGCAATGAGGATTGTGGGTGATCCGTTCATTAGATTTTGGTGAACTTTGTTCTGTTTGGAATTTGCTATTGAACAAACGTGCCATTGGAATTTTTTTGTGTATCTCTTACGGTTTTCAAGATAGAATTTGGACATGTCCTAATTCGCATATTTGAGATGATGAAAGGTGTTCCATCAGATAGAGCAGTACTGAGATAGAGCACCCTCAAGTTCCTATTCATTCCCTGTATTGAAATTTGCGTAGCTACATTGGGTTTACAAGATAGGAATGGGGTAGCAGAATTTTGACTCACCCTGTATATAGACTATAGTCCATCCAGTCTTAGTTTGCACGAAATTCGATTACCTAAGAATTAACATGTCTTATCACATTTCGCACAACAAAGGCTGGATGAACTATAGCTGATATCCTCGGGTTGTCCGGCGTTGTTAGACCGATTTCAATGTCAAACTAATCAATTGAGCTCAGGAAGGGCCTCTATCGAAAAGCGAAAACAGAATATGAAAACGTTAAAACTCTCTCGAGAAATCGTAGGATATACAGACGGACGGACAGACACACACCCACAAACAGAGCGAAACGCATATAATAAGTAGTGTATAATTTTTAGGCGCTTTCGTTATAAAAAATTATGGATATCGACTAATAACAACGCTGAATTTGCGTTTCCGGTTATTTCTGTATCCAAATAGGATACAAAATCATTATATAGATCTAAACGATGTTACCAATGTTTAAAGCGTTTCAAGTGTATTAAGCATTGAAATCAGTGCAAGTACTTTTTAAATATCATTAGGTGGAAGCAGAGAACACAACTCTGAACAGTGAATGTTTACTTTTAGGCTAAAGAACAGTCTGTTCGAAATGTTGTTAAGAGATGATTTACTCGACTTCCAATATTTGTTATCCTGTGAAATTTTCCTCTTTCTCTTTTTCTCTTTTCTCCACGTTCTCATTATTATTAGAAAGAGCCCCGATAAACCAACAATGTCGGATAGTGTACTCTACCATCCGAATTCAGTTTTTCGAAATCTTTCTCTAAGTCTTATTTACAGCGCTTTGTTTGGTTGCTAAAAGTTGCTCGTACGAATAGCCACTGAGGAAAGTAAACGTCGTATCGAGATTTTCAGAAAACATTTCGCAAAAGCATGTGGCCGCAATTTCATTATGGGAATTGTGTACGTGCGATGAAAAATGGAATCGCTTCGCATAGTCTGCACGTCTAGGAGCAATTATTTGACCTGGCAGCACTTCCTGCTTCAAAGAGGGACTAATCCGTAACGAAGGTATTGTTGTGTGTTTGATAAAACTTTGACGTGTTGCGTTTCGAGCTGATGGTGCCGCCAATGCCAACTTTAACAAAATCGTTAGCCCCACTCCTGTTAAAGAAGAGGGAGGTGGTACTAAGATATGAGAATGCTAATAGATAATGGAGCTGTTACAAAATAAGCATATTGTTATATGTTCGCTAAGCATTGTATAGAATCGTATCGGGAAAAGAAACTCTTATAGTAGAAGCTGAAAGTTTAGTACTGATAAGAAATTTTGAAATTTGTTTCAACTTATAAAATAAGATATTATAGAAACTTTAAGACGAAAATACATAAAACTGAAAGCAGTGCATCACTGGATGGTACATTAAAGAAAAAAATTGTCATCTTCCATTTAAATTTTAGGCCCACCTTCTCTTTTACCTTTATTTCCTGAAAATGAATATTTATCCTCCTCTTATTTATATCTTGAGATAAACGAAAAAACTACACACAATTTTCAGATGACATTCTGCAAGACTGCTTCTGCTTTTGATGTTACTCACTCAAAATACCATAAACATGTTTAGAATTGGTCTTCCTTCAATTCCATTAAGATTGGAAATGGTCAAAACAAACTGCCGCATCTGCTTTGAAACTGATGGAAGCGCTCGAATCTGAAATAATAGATCAGGGAATTAGATTGACTGCCCTAGAGGTACTTGATGTATAGAAATTTCCAACAACTTCCTCTTTATTTCGATTTATTTCATTTTAAGCTTTCTGCGTTCGGAATTCGGTCCGTGACAAGAATAATTGATGAAGTCGATTTCCTCAATTTGGATTTCTGTTCGAAACGTGGAAGAAATGCCTCATGTTAATTTAATTTGTCTTGTGTATTTTGTGTCGCATTTTACCGGAAAGAATCACCGTTTCCACCTAATCTTAAAATTTGATAACGGATTTTTCAGCTTTCTTATTTATCTTTAATAGCAAACAAATTAATAATGTTTTATCAATTTTCTTCCCATTTTCATAGCAAATAAGAGAGCTATGAATTATTAAAAGTTCATTTTTCTTTAGACTCTTATTCGCGATCTTATTTCTCTTCCTTCATTTTTTCCTTATATGGCTTTAGTTTGCTTATTTTTATTTCTGGCTCGCCTAGCGTCCCGCAAGCTGCTAATGTGAATTTAAAACTTCTGAATTAATTCTAAAATATACCCTGCGAACCACGGCAAAAGTACCTCCCCTTAGCTATTTAATATTTTTGCTGTATAGAGTGTCCACGAAGTTGTAGACTGCTAGACCACATCAAGTGATGAATGCCCAAGTTTTGCTTCAAGACATCGAGAGCAGAGAGCAAATTGCAACAACAGATTACTAGGTAGTGAACAAACCCACTCAGATTGTTGGAATTGCAGAGCACACACACACACAAACGATCATACGTATATATCCAACGCCATCCAAGAAGAGATAGAGCAAACTCCATGGAAGAAAATGAGGCCGCCTATCGCACTTCTGAAAGACAAGCCTTCAGCGCCGTTTCGAAATCGTGCGACTTTTGATCAAATAGCCAACAACCGGGTTGATATATTTGCATTGGCGCTTGAGGGGGGGGGCGGTTGGAGGTGGTGCATTAAATAGAAACTCTCCTTGCATGCAAGATATCCTAGAAACAGAGACAAAACTCTAATGGGTGTACATGAGTATCCGTTGTATCGTTGAAATTCACCACGGCAGGACGAGTTCACATCAAAAGTAAGATTACGTGGCCAAGAAATTATTCAGCTGTGCCGCGACTTCATTCGCGTGGAATTTTGAAATTGTTGAATTTTTAGATGAACAAATGATTTTTTAAAGGTCAATTTTTTTTTCATGATTTCTTATCCTGTACGGTTATTAGCAAGTTTAGAATAAGTTCATTTGTGGTAATAAAAGTACACTATATTTTAAACCAGCAGAGGCACCCTGAGTTGCTTGGGATAATTCCAGTTGTAGGTAAACAGAACAACCTCAAGAAGTTTAATAATTACTCATGTTGGTTTTCCGTAATTCTACAATTTTCTGCTATAGACCAAGCTCCCGTTGATCAGATGACTTTTTGTATTTTAGCTACAGTGTTTCTCTAAGAAAAGCCCGAACAGCTGGAGCTCTGCGCGTTGCCCGGGATAGGAAACAATCTGAAGAAGTTAAATTATAACGCAAATTGGTTTTAAGTAAGTCTACAACTTCCTACTGTAGACGAATCTCCCGTTGTTCAGATGTTTCCGATGCCCGGCTAAGTTTTTGTTTTCTCTGACCAATACTCGTTCTTTTCTTCGTTGGCATTTCGATAGATATGAATTAACATGTATCTTTCGAACGATTATTGAAGAGCACTTAACAGTGTGCTTATTTATTTGAAGAGTCGAGTTGATGTATGCTTTGTTACAGTTATGTCATAAACTGTCGCCCGAGATCCACCAGCGTCCTAAGTAACAATGCATTTTTCATTTTTTCTGCTCAGTTTAAAATAAAAGCTTTTCAGACTGCTATCAAGATTAGCAAAAACATCAATTTATTTTAAACCTCCAATGAGATAATTGACTGTTATCTCACTTGCTGCTGTTTTAATATACATCAGGAATTAGGAATCAATAGTTTCTCCGTAAATCTGTCTTCAGAAGAATTTTCAATCTTCCTGCTGATCACATTTATAATCAATTAACTAAGCTTATAATTAATAGCAATAATGAAACTATGTTTTATTTCATCACATAATCGATATTACGATATTTTAATTACAGTTCTAGACTCCTATGAGATCTATTCACATGACTCATTATTATGTCCAGCGCACTTACAACCTGTGATATGGGGGAGTCACGCACAATTTTATCGCTACATTGCGTTAATGCTGAATCGTCTTCCTCAATCTTATTTTATTCTTTTGTAATTCCTTATCAATGATCTTAAATTTCATTGTTACTTCGTTGTGTATTATAGTACAACTTCGTCGAGTCCGCATCACACCAGTCGGAGACTAGATCCGTTGAACAAATTACGAAATCTTTTGCGTTTAATATTTTAAATAATCGACTGATTCCTATTATTGCCACGAAGATAATCAATTAGCTAGTTAAAAATCTATTAGAAGATTCCGATTACATATTAGGGCGTCATCATCAATAAACATTTCTGTTTTCACAATAAGTAAGATAAAAGAGAATCGATCGCCGTGAGAATTCATCTCCGTCAATCCGACCGAACTTATTCTTTCATTACTTTTTTAATATCTTTGTTTTTCGATTTCACTAAATTTTAACCTATCAAAAGAGATTCACGAAGTGGGGAAAAAAATGAACTTTAATATCTTAAATCGCTTTTCGTTTCACACTCTATCAAGAGCCTCAATGAAAGAATACTTAATACAAGCGGCTTAGAAGACGGAGCATCCATATTTCACGGTTGGTTGATGAAAAAGCCGCGGAATTTATATCCGTTTCTCCCTTAACCATAAATAATCTTCTCCCATTACAAGAATGTGGTAGCTCGCGGTTGGTGCTTTTTTTTTTCTTCTTCTTTTTTCCTTTGCATGAGTGGGAGTAGGTTGTCTTAATTTAAAGCACTCCGATTGAATTTTAAAGACATTCGCTGGGAGAAAAGAAGCATAAAAACACGAAGGAATGGCTTAGGCTGCCATCCAATTAAACTGAGCTTCCATGCTTTCTTGATTCAGTAGTGACATAGTTAAAGTTGCCAAAAAATTATTCTCTCAAGATATATTGTTCAACGCCCCCTCATGGCGTATATACGGCATTCTGTTTCGTAGTAATTTTTCCAGCGTCTCTTAAAAGAATAAAATGGAAGATTGCATGTGATCCATTCTAAGTTTTTACAGTGGAAAAGCGAAAAATTGCTTCATTCATTTACTTATACTTTCTAAATTTTTATATTGAACATGCAAATTTTAGGAGAATGAACATAGAGCAGATATAAAAACGAAGTTGTCGGAAAAAAGCTAAAATGCTGTAAATTTTAAAATGCTGTAAATTAGGAAAAGTGCATACTTAAGAAGGTCCCAAAGAGCAATGATAATAAGATTGCAAGATTTACTGCTTTTCCAGAACAATTAAGAGTGTTTCGAAAAAGCAAAATACAAGCAACAAGAGATCTTCATGTGGGAGAAAACCCTTGGTTGATGATCGCGGGCAATGTCGACTAAACAGGATCATAAAAGAGGATAGAATGCAGACATTCGTCAAACAACATGATTTAACAATTCTGAAGTCCATGGGCACGAGAACATGGAAACTGAACCAAAGTTCTCCACATAATCCCCAAACAATTGTATGCATGCCTTGCCTGTTCTGTTCATGTAGCCTAAGCTGTTTTAACTGTGTAAGCCTAGCGCCCAAAAGTCTCTTATCGATTGAACAACTTCCATATACAGAACACTAATGTTTGTGAATGTTCACACAATTTATTTCTCCACAGCCAATAATTCAATTATATTTGTTCTTTGTAATGCGAATTCTTCACAGTCGTGGGAAACTTGAATTTCCAGCATGCAAAATTTTACTTTTTTTTTTTTTTTTGTTATTGGCTGAGGAAAAAATATGAGTTATTACTTTCTGAGCAACCCTCTTAAAAAACAAACACAAAGAGGCTTAAATTGGAAGCTTAATTGAATTAATAACAATTCGAGCAACAATACAGGTGTTGATAAAAGATTTGTGACACAATGTTAGAGAAAAACTGTATGTAAAACAGCTTGTGGAAACAAAATCACCTATTATTATTCAGCAGATAAGATTACAGTAAACAGTTCCAAAATAAAAGGTCGATTAACATATAGATGAAAACCTTTTTGAATACCATTTTGAACAGTGATTAGTAATTTTGTTTCTGCAAAATAGTTCATTTATTAGTCACAGATCCTAAAGCTTTGTTAAAAAAAAAAGTGCCACCTATACACAGGAAAACTCTGTACACTGCGCTTTCTCTATGGTTGACAACATCTTTTGTTCTGTTGACGCCAGTGCTGCCTATGAGCACTTTCTCTAATAAAAGATTATTTCAGATAAAGCTTTTGGAGTTTCTTTGTAACATACTGAAAATGATACATGATTATGTTATGTTCAAAAGTTATTAAATATTTTATAGTATCAATATTTTATGGACATCCTGTATAACCAACATTAAAATCAATAAAAAAAAGAATCTCCATGTCTTAAGGGATATTAGAATTTGATTTTGGAAATTCCACAGTCGCAGCTTATATAAGGAATATTCGATATTATAATATTGAACATGCTTAGTAATAAGTAACTATCTTTAAATAAAAAGCTTATAAATCCTAAGCCTTGTCAGGTTTTTAAATGGCTTTCCTGGAGCTTTCTAGTTCTTTGGAAAACAGCTCACGAATCGGAAGCGTTTAGGTTTGGCGGTTGCAATTGCAGTCACGTAAGAGGAGAAACCTAACGCGGCTTATTCGTTTCTCCATCAGATAATCAAGACTCCTGGTTTGTTGTGTACGTTAATTCTTGGAATTTTGAGAAAAAATAGAATTGAAGAGTCTGTTTTAATACTGTTAATAATACATCCGGGGTGGTTTGAAAGGTCAGCAAAAACGTAATTGGAAGGCGTTGGAAACCATTTGTGTCGTCTCTTCTTCGCTTAATAATGTAAACAGCGAAGCGCTTCATGTAATTGAATTTGATCGTAGGCGTAGTTGTCGTTGAAGTTTGATTTGAATGCAATTACTTGGTTGTTAAGATTTAAAATGATTTTATTCTTCAGATAAGGATTTCGCTGCTTGCTTTGAATTCTGTTTTAAATTTATTTTTATTTTTATTCCTTTTTGTAATTTCTTCGAACTTTTACTTTTTTTTCCCTCTGCTCCGTTTACTGCTTTCCCTTTACTTTAGCACGCTTTTAAAAATTTAAATCCAAACTGGTTACGATTCGCTCGCCAGACGGAGGAAGTCTCTCGGAGCCTCCGCTCCTTCCGTTTTGGCTATAATGTCACAATTTTTTTTTCCTCCTCCTCCGTTTTAGACACAAAAACGCATTCCTTCTCCGTGTAAGTGATGCCGATAAAAAGGAAGCGAGGCTGGGGGAAAGACGAGCTCGCATGAATAAAAAATGAGAACGCTGCGAATATTGTGGACTGAGGGAGGGCGTTATAGAGTAGCTTCGCGAATCGCGTGACATCAGTGACGGTGACCTTTCCCTTTTGCACATCGTATCCGTGAAATGTGGTTGGTTGTCACCTCCTCTTCAAATTTTATTTTATTCTCTCGTGAGATTAAAATTTGATTAAAATTAATTATACCGTTTTAAGAAACTGAATTATTCTTGAAAACTTGAGTTAGGTGCAATCTTTTATTTCACTTATTATTATAATTACAATAAGAAAGTATGGAAAATTTAAGTAGAAATTGTGTGGATCTGCCTGCATAGGAAGGAAATAGCATAGTAAGCTATACATATACAGGGTGGATAGTACAAAAACAAGCCTCCCTCCCTTTCATTTTCGTAATCGAAGCAGATATGTCAATTTTGATGAATCCAATGAATAGGAAGTTGTGGGTGACCTATCTCATGGTGCACTTTTCATCATCCCAAATATGCAAATTAGGACACATTCAAATCCTATCTTAAAAACCGTAATAGCTACACGAAAAATTACAATTGAAGACTTGCTCAGCATGGAATTCCGAACAAAACAAAAAAAAAATTCCAAAATCCGATGAACGGATCACCAACAATCACATGTTGAATTTATCAGTTACCTTCCTATGACTTCACAAACACCTTTGAATGTTTAACATGCAAGTCAAGAAATTACCAAAAAAAATTACCATAATAACATTCACTTTCATGAGGTAAACCAAATAAAAGGCATGTGTCAGCATATAGAAGACAGAACAATTCCAGGATTTCAAGCTACACTGTTCCTGAAATGGTCAACATGATCTTCTGCTTTGGATTGTTGGTGATCCGTTTATCGGATTTTGGGAAAAAAATTTTTTGTTTTGTTCGTAATTCCACGCTGAATTGGAACAAATAGCCCGAGCAACGCCCGACGGGCATATCAGCTAGACTTTTGTTTTCAAAGGATGTTACTAGATGGCGATGCTAGTCGAAGACTGTTTAATTTTATTGAATTTTTCCAGACTTTCAAGGTCGCAGGTATATATTTTCAGGAAGCTTGCTTCTCTTACGGTCAGTTATACGTTGCTTGCTCCCGCGTGTCCAGCTGTCGAAATCTTCATGTTTTTGCGCCACAGGGGAAGACATACAACTTTGTTTACCGAAATGGACTTGAATGCACAACTACTTTACAACCCATGCCGAGTTTGTCTGTTTAGCTGATTCATTTATCTTATCATTTTTTTCCATTTACTTTTGTACATATAATTTAATTTTCTTTTGTTCCCAGTTCATTGTTCATAAATCATCATTTTTGGTTTAAAATGATTATGAAAGGTTTGGAGAAGGCTTTCTAGACTGTTTCTCATTTTCTTGCATTTCGTTCTTACTTTGTTAATCATAGTTCAATTTTTAACATAAACAATCGTTAAAAAAATTACTCACTGCATCTTTTCCACCCGGGCGAAGCCGGGTAATATTGCTAATAAATAATAAACATAAACTGGAGATGAACCTCCAAATATCAGGTAATGTTTCATCATGAATATTTTTTCCTGAAGTTGGTTGATCTTTGTACTATCAATTGGTATAAATAAGGCTTGACAGTACTGCATATTGATGATAATGATGACCGACTAGTTTCAGCATTTATTTAACTGGGTACATAAGAGATGATGTGAAGTAAACAGCTTTTATTTTTTTAGAAATTTTGTTAAACCATACGTTCATTTCGGTAGCTGTTCATTTCCTCTCCATATGGAACATCTTTGAGTTGATGAGTCGTGCTGAAGTTGTGCTGTCAATTGATCTGAATAAGATAGAGAGGCCTAATCGATAGGACATGTGTGCCTATTATAACTTTTACTTACTTTTTGAGGCTCTATCGAATCTGAGGTCAAATCAAAATATTAGAAAAAAAAAAATTGGCAACAAAAACGACCGACTTCGCAAATTCAGTAATGAAGTTTTTAACATCATTGGAAATTTCGGTTGAACTTTACTACATGCCCACATAGGCGTTGAGTTGGAACATTCTTTGAGAACTTTTACGATGAGTGCTTATTTTTCCCAGGAAAAGCTTTCTTACATAAATCTTTTAGTCCGACCTCTCCGCTAAGACCTGTCCGGCGTGGGTGTGACTGTCCTACCCCGGTAGAGTACCTAGCATCACTGAGGCTCTCAAGAAGCTTTATAAACCGCTGAAAGCAACTACTAAATTCCCCAGAGGAAATTGGCACGTATTCTGTTTAAAAATTTAATAACAAGATTCCAAGCGTATATGAATAAAATATATCTTTGTCTACATTCGGTTTTAAATGTAATTTTAAAAGTAATCGTATTGTGATTGTGTTTCCATACAGCTAGCAGATTCCGTCCACGGAGAAATGTTTTCGTTGGATCTCAATGTTTTGAAATCTGCTGCTGCTTTTTTTGCCTTGAGAATTTGCTTATTGAAAATACTTTCTATTTTCAAAGAAATAGCATGTAACCAAAATTGAATCAAGATGGAGGGGTTGGGAAGTTTGCTTTGTAACAAGATAAACTCGTATTTCAATCATCTTATTTTTAGAATGTAGAATGTAGGGAGAGAGAAACTAGTACGCAAAAAATGTGAAATGGGAAGTCTTGTTTCCATACAAAGGCATAAAAGAGAAGTGGAGAACAACGAAAGGCTTTGAGAGATTGATAAACATAATATTGGGGATGGGATTTTCACTTGACAACAGAGAGAGCATTCATTATGTTCGGAAAAGTAATGGGAAAAATTTTTTGGAAAATGTTTCTCTGATAAATGAAAATTGTCCGGGTTTAGGAATGTTTATGTTCATCAAGCTACGATTTATCCTTCACGAGTCTAATTAACGTCTGCTGATATTTACTTAACGATGACCGATTCGCTTTGAAAATGGAAAACGCTAATTAGTGCTGCTGAAGAAAAATGTCAAATGCTTTTCGGACAGGACGACCCACCAACTCTCTTGTCATCAGTTTTGTTCATTTTCCTTCCCCTCTTTCTGAGCGCCAAAGTTCATTTCATTATGGTGGAAAGCCAACCGTGACGAATGCGCTCGAGCAAAAACACATTGTGCACGAGCGAAAGATGATTCTTCGAGGAGGAGGAGGAGGGTCGGCGATGGCGTTGTCGCCGCTCTCTTCCCAAGGAAAAACAAGAAATATCGGGTAACACTAATAGAATTAGAGCGAAAATTTTCAACAAAGTTTCAGAAAGTTGTTAACTCGAATTTTCTCAGTAATAAATAAGCGGGTCTCTTCCGCTGTCCATGTGATGATGATAAAGCGTTTGCTACAGGAATTGAGCTTCGAATGAATTAAACGCTTCGCTTAATTTCCCCCCAGACCATTAAAGTGCCCTTAAAAAGGGAGATTTGAGTTGCCTTCAATTTGTCTATGAAATAAGCGTTAATCGCAGGTCCCCGGAGGCGTCATTGCTAACCAACAAATTGTTTTGGTTCAAAACCCATCATGTAAAGGTTGCGCATCATAAATTAGCCTATTAGAGGTCATGTCTTCTTATCAAACTTTTAGCAATGAATGCATAATTATCTTAATAAAGATGATTTTTTGGAATAATTTTTTTTAATTAAAAATTATTTAATTTCCAACTAGCGCGTGAAACAAAATTTATAGCCCTTCTCGAAGCTCAAATGAAATCATTGATTACATGACCTTATGTAACGCGTCTATTACGTAACTAAGTAATTGAATACGTAGTGAACCCTTATCTACTTTTTTAAATAGAACCTGCTATTAGCTCTAACATTGGAATCTACAGCCACTCAAAAATTACATTTGCACCTTCTTTCATCCAATGAATCATTCATCCACTATCAATGAGCGACAACTTGTGATTCATTATAAAGAAAAAGTAAATAAGTTTCAATTCTGACTAATTATTCAGAATCCATTAACTCCATTTTAATTTCAAATAATAATTAATATGTATTGAATGTGCTCGAATTATTTTTTCACATATAAAGAAACAGTTTAAAATAAATTGCTTATGCATAATCCGGTGACCCGATCTAAAAATAAAGTTACCATTATCTTTTTGGTTTAAATAATTCACAAGTGTAATGATAAAATATTCACCAAGTGCAATCATGGCAGCATATGAGTAAATTGGTAATTTAAGAGTTGTGCTTTCGATCAAATTCTGCTGTGGAGGAATGATTTCGACTCCAGCCTATCAGCTTTTTTTTTCCTCCCGGAATGTATACAGAAACTTGTCGATCAATAGGACCAGCTGGAATCTGTCTTAATTGCATTGCTATTGCAGAGCTACTTATTTTGTCAGCTGTTCCGCAGTCCATGTTACACATGAACAACTCTTCTGTCATACATTACTTTATCGACAATCTCTCTCGGATTGCTCAGATGGTTCTTTACCCGCTAAGATTGTTTAGAGTGAAACTGAAGTGATAGATGTTCACAATGGACTTTGAAGTTTCTGAAACTGGCAATAACTTCTTAAAAATCGCAATGAAGATCTTATACCGGAAAGTCTGCTTAAAAAGGAGCAATGAGAAGAGGAGAGGACGAAACTCTTTCATTCATTTACACAAAATGAGAAGAAGCATTCGAAATTACTGTTCTATAAGGGTCGTACAAATGAAAACGAAAATTTGTGTGGGGGCAAAAAAGACGACGTGTAGGATCGTAAGTTTTTGTTTTCAACAATTGCGAAACCCCACGTGCAAATTGAACAATAGGTTGCAAGTGTTGCATCACGTGAGAAAGAAAGATAGCTCGCGCTTCGAAGCTCTGCGCGTGATTGCTTCGTCCAGCTCGAAAGCAAACGTCAAAGTCGTCAATGGAAGCATTATGGGTCACCACCCCCGAAAAAATCAAAAGCAATCGCAAACAGCACGGGGAAGGTGATGTTGACCGTGCTTTTTGATCGCAAAGGCCCGATTTTTCTGGACTTTCTTGAAAAAGGCACCACAGTTAACGCAGCACGATATGGGGAAACATTGAAGGCACTGCACGCGGCCATCAAATGCAAGCGTCCTGGACTTCTTACAGAAGGAGTGTTTCTTCTCCACGACAACGCGCGTCCTCACACCTCGAAAGCAACGGTAAACCTCATCAAAAAGTTCAACTGGGAAGCAATGCAGCATCCACCTTACAGTCCTGACTTATCCCCATGTGACTTTCACGTGTTTGGGGATCTCAAGAAATATATGAAAGGTCGCAGGTTTCAGTCGGACGATGAAGTGAAGGAAAAAGTTTTGGAACACGCAACGGAAAGACTTCTTTCATAAAGGAATTACACGCCTTGCTACACAATGGGATAAATGCCTTAACGCATTTGGAGAGTATTTTTAAATTCCTTGTATACACTTTGGATAAAATAAATAATTTTCGTTTTCATTTGTACGACCCTTATAGCATACTGAAGTGCGGAAGACCGTAGTGGGATCTGTTACCATAATGTCCTGAACGCGTGCACCGTCCTTTTATCAAAAACAAGAAATATGAGATCGCGACACAGAATCCAGATCATACTTGATCGAACCATTAAATCATATTCCTAAGGTGCTACTAATTTCAGGGCCATAGGTTCCACTTTAAAACTCCTGTAAGATCTCGGAGAGTTCGGTCGCCGGGAAATGTTCGAATTGTTTGACAGTACATTTAATGTATTTTGCAATTACTTAAATGTTCGCCCCGTAGATTAAAAGTTTTTGCTTTGGATTTGGCTAATCTTACAAGTAGATTCTTAAAGTGCGACCAATTTTTATAAACCGAATTTTATTCACTGAGAAAGCCGCAAAGCATGCTGTGAGGTTATTCTTCAAAAGTCTTTTTCTCTGAAGATATCTGAAAATTGATACAATCCACAATACCGCCGAACAGTGCAAGACTTGAGAACTCGACTAGAAATGCATACCGCGAATAAAGAACAGTATCATTTTCAAATCAAAGTGAATATCATGTACATTTAGAATATGTAAAAAAAAATTTAACTATTTTTTTTCCCTGTTTTGCTAAATTTCAAAATTTCGAATATTTTTTGCTGCAATCTACATATCGTTTGCTAATGAAGATTAACCTTAATTGCGTATCTCATAAACTCCTTGGAACGTCACCCTTGGTTATTACATTATTTCTATTAGAAGTAGGCTCCTGCTTTACGAGTTTCAGTTTCACAAGCGATGCTGGAAGAATTCTATTAGAACTGTATCCGGATACCAGCTTCACTATTGCATTTAAATTACAAAAAATTTATTAAATTTCAATTACGTTATCAGACACAAAGCATTCTTTATAAGATCGATAGGGAAAAATTATTTTGCAAATTAGATAGATTTTAGGAAATTTTTATTTCAACGTATCAAATATAATCTTTCAATTTCCATCTATTGATTTTTTATAATCCTATTAATGACTGACAAACATCGATAAAAATGCCTTCACCTCCTGTACGCTTTCGGCAACTTTGATCCAAAGATTAAATGCTAGTCACTATGCATTAAGGAAAGAGTAAGGCCATTGGTAGAATCCACAATTACTTTATCTACATAAGCCCCAAGGATATCCCTCATTCCTTGCCCGTCTTATTTTCTGTTATCGATCCGAAACTAAATGCAAGCTAAAATCTATTTTATGCTCTTAGCCAAGATTTTTTGTTGAAATTAGCTTAGTTTCTCATATTTTTGCGATACTTTTAAGCAGTTTTTAAAAGCTCTCAAATTTCTTTCGGAAAAAGCACATGAAGCTAACCTATGTTAAAGTTAAATTTAAATGTTAAGAATTTATTAAAATTCATCAATTAAGAAAATTGTAAGCTATATTGGGTTTATTGTTGAAATTTCGAATGGTATCAGTTATTCTTCAAAAAAGGACGACATGAGCGATCGATTTTTTTTTTTTAAATGTATTTTCTCAAGGGTATTCTATTAAGTTTTTTCCCTTCTAAACCATTTGTGGTTGGTCATCTATCAGTCAGTCTGTATATGTGTCTGTCAAGCACCACTCTGTGGATTTCAGAGCAAGTCAGCTGAATTCGCCGAAGTCGCTCATTGGTCGTTCGTATCGCCAAAGTTCTTCCACTTCTCCGAACATTGCGGTTTAAAAAAAAGTCAAGTATGAGAGAAGAGGAAGGAAGGCAGTGATCGATTTGTCACAGAATTTGTGAGACTATTTCCAGGGAGAGATCGGGATTCACGCACCGCCTGAATACCGATCGACTCCGAAAGATAAGACGCTGAAAGAATTGTTTCCGAAAGAGAAAGTGAAAGAGAATGAAACGAAAAGGCCACCAAGGAATTCGGAGGTCATCAGACAGTGACGAACCATTCAGTCCTGAAATAAAATTATAAAATGTACCATGCCAACACTTTATCTGATGTTTTGGAAATACTTAAATGGAAATGGTTTTAACCCAAGATTGTTAGAGAGAGATATATGTTTTAACCTCTCTCTAACAACCTTGGTTTTAACCAGTATTAAAATTTACGAAGAAATATTAAAGAAAAAAAGATTTTATGAATTTTAAACATTAACATGTCTTTATCAATGATTTCTTCAACAACCAAAGAAACTACTATTTTTGTGGAGATATATAGGAAAAATTAATCATATTATTCCTTCTAAATTTTTATTACATGCTTGAAGTTTTTATTCGTTTAATAAATTATCAATCGCATTCTAACAGGCTTTGTTTAGGCTTCCTAAATGTTGAAGAATGATTCTGGGATATTTTAAGTTGTTTTTTTTTTTTTTTTTTGTAAATTCACATTTATAAATTGTTTCAAGAATTTTTATTTTGATTGAAGCAATATCAAATACTCGAAATCATTCTCCATAGATATGCGCAATCTAGTAAACCTATTCATTTAAACCGGAATATTTATAACATTATAGGCCTACTTTAAAACAGCTACGCTTAAAGGATTTTAGGATTATTCATTGCAATTCAAAAAATCCATAAAAGGGATTTTGGGGAGGAAAAAAATCGAACCTTTTTCTTAAAGACAAAGCGTGATTAATAGATTGAGTGCATTAGAGGGAAGCCAACTTCGGGCAAGTCGGGCGGAGCTTTTAAGACATCGGATTCTTTGCTAGAATCAATTATTTATTAAATTTATGTCAAAGAACTGTTTATTACAATGATGCTTGTATATGCAATCGATATAGTTTAAATCTTATTTATTTGCAGTTCAAAGGTTGTGTTGAAAATAATTGTCATTTTCTCCAAAACTATTCAACCAAATGTGATGTTTTCACGCCACCAGATAAAGACATGACAGATTTAACAAAGAGCTCTTTATAAATTAGGATAGGTTTATTAAGTTCTTGACTAAAGAAGGATGCACTAAGACATGCATAAAACTCTTAGATATGCGCATGGTCAATTTTAGATGATTACTGTGCGAAGATGGGCGAAAAAGTTTTAAAAAATCGAAAACTCGCGTTGAAGGCAATCCGCGTAATCGAACGCCATCGAGTGCTCAAAAGTGGATTTGGTTTGGTAAACTAATGTATCGCCACTCGTGGAAATTATTTTGAATACGGAGGGTTGTTTCATGTTTATGGTAACGAGAATACATTTATTGTCCTCTATGTCATAGCCCGTTCTTCTTGTAATTGCTCGGCATCTTAGTTTCCACTGTAAGAGGCTTCTTCGGAGAACAGCGAGGTCGATTCCGTTCCATTCCTCATGACAGGCTTTCCGTAATCCAGAAAGTGTTCTCGGACATCTTACATGAAGAGCTCTTTCAAGGAGACCGAATCCACAACAATCCGTGGGAAAGGCACGGGTGACTTGACAGGGATTTTTGAGAATGGGATAACTTTAATGCCACCCGAGCAGTCTATTTAGCAGAGTAGCTGGATGCTTTGTCCCGACCGATGTCCTCGTCCTTCAAAATATTCCCGATGAGACCGGACTTTTGGGACACAGTCTGTGTAGCAGAAATATAGCATAAAATGACAACCTAATGACTAAAAAGATTTTTCATATCAAATGAATAAAAATTTGATGAAACCGGACTCCTTTTAATGAACCGACAAAATTTTAAATTTTTCGATTCCATGTAATTATAAAAATTTCCTTTCGGCCCCTCATTAAATGAAATAACTAGAATTAAGTAATTATCTAATCCCTAGAGAAAATACCGGGCGTTTTGGTCTTTTGCATTGTGGTAATCGATGAAAAAAAATTGTTGCTTTTGTTCTTTCAGATTTATTACAAAAAAAGAATAACTGCGGTGTTTGAGAATTCACTTTGATCTATAAAAAGAAGAACTTAGCATAAATAAATAAATAGATACAAATCTGACTATTTAGTTAATCTTTATGGGGAACTTTTCTTTTTATCCCTATAGGTATGCGTCTTCAGCTCGTACTTCACTAATCTATCCTAAGATTGATTTTTTAAAAATAATCGAGGTCCACCGTTTGCTAAGATTTACTTCTTATTTTTATTAAAGAATGAAATTTCAAGCGAAGTTCAATTTTTATTAAAATGGTTTTAATTTAATTAAAAAAAAACAAATTTCATTTTATGTAAGAACAGCTCGTGTGCCTAATTAATAGAGTTCCGTGACGGATAATGAAAATGATAGACTAGCAACCAGATATTGATTATTGTAGAGCTCTAAGAGAAAGGGCTCTTATTAATTCGCGTGACAACCCGGAAAGAAGCTCAACTTATCATTTAGACAGGCAAATTAAGGAAACGTCTGTTGTGCATTTTAATTAGTGGTCGATTTCAAAAGCCAATCTTCCTCTTGTCCGCCTTTTCTCTAGAAAGCCTAACTACAGCTTTTTAATGACTAATTACTATCATCAACGTCAGCTTAGAGGGACTTTTCGCAACCTCTGTATATTAGTCGTTTAGATAGCATCAACGTAGTTAACTGTACTTTTTTAAAAGTTTATCAAGATCGTGAAACTATTTTAACGTGGTTAGAAGCTGAAATTATGGGATTGAAGGTGGACTTGTCGGCGGATTTTCAAGAAGAAGAGCCGAGATATTCAAGTCGTAGTGCGACTGTTATAAATCAGAATGGAACTTGTTTATGATATAAAATGTATAAGGAAGGTCTGAGCGCGATGAGGTGAAATTTTTGATTTGTGGATGGCGTGCGAGTCCGCAGAAACATTTCCAGGGGAAGGGCTAAAGCCAAAATTTCCATGATTATCTTAGCTGTCTCAATGCTGTCGAGGCCTGATCCGTGATATGTTTACTCCTCTCCTGTGGATGCTCGTGATGGCTAACCTAGAAGATAGAACCGTGTTCCAGACTGTCATAGAGAAATGCAATGTCTGTAATTTGACTTTGACTTGATTTGGGCACGCGAACAAAAAGAGTGATGAACCGTTAACGATTGTATTTTGGCTTTTTAAATTGGAAATGTGCTGGGTCAAGCAAATTCTAGATCAAGAAAGTTTTTGTTCAAGTACAACATGTATCTGGATGTCATCGTATAATAAAAGTCCAAAATACAAATGCTATTGGATTATTCACTAACTTTAGGAAAACCTTCAAAACCTATCAAAACATTACTCTTACAAGACCATCAATAGACTGGCCCATTTTCCGAACATACTTTTTCAGAGCATCTACGACTTTCAAGCTCTTCTCGCAGTCAGTAGTACTTACTTTCAAACTTATTATACTTCGGAAGTACAAACTCGTTTATTTTCTCGAATTACTTAATTAAACCATGCAATTTATTATTTACTCAAATATTTAAATAATTTAATCCTGTAATCCAAGTTTTTAAATTGCTCAGAGCACTCTCATCCTCAAAATAAACCGCACAATCGCAATTAAGAAAAATAGTTTTCCGTAGAGAAACCCGTTGTTTTCATTCGCTTGATACGTTTTATTAAGTACCGAAAGGTGCTTTATGTTATCAGGGTGGGGAAACGTCTGTCTGTCCGTCCGTAACTCTAACTCCTCCGAGGCTATGAAAGATTTTCAAAATCTGTTTTCGTCAGCCGATGATTATGGTACATGGCACGAACCAATCGCAAATATTATCGTTGAGTAAGGGGTCCATAGTGCTGTTTCTATCGATAAAATTGGTAGAGACTTTACAACACAACAAAGGGAGAACAGAGTTTCAGACTAGTTTCGCCATTTATTCCCGGCTTTATCAAGGATACACACAAGAAGACATAAGCCTTTATATACAGAAAACATGGTACAGAATGAGAACATGATTGGATGAAGAAATAACAAATAGTAAATAAATAAATTATATAGTGGCAACATTTGGATAGGAGAATGGTTGGATAAGGAACCAATAACAATGAAATTATAAGGAAACCTTGAGAGGAAAATTGATTGAAATATAAAGGAAACAGTGATGTCATAACGCAAACAAAATTGAAAACGCGGACCTAGTAGAGACTCAATTTCTCCCGTTCCGGAGTTTATAGATTAAACTGTGGATTTTGCGATAAATACTATATAGGCCTGTCGACCCGCAATTTCAATAAACGATTCAAGGAACACATGGACTCCTACAAGAAACAAGATAATAAATCACACTACGCGATCCACCTTGCCTGCACGGGACATGCCCCAAAAGAGCAAAGTGAAATTATGACCATCTATGCAACGACCCATTCAAGACCGTCACTCTCGAAGCTATTGAGATCTTTAAAGCTAAGATCTCCTCTCCAGATCACCTCCTCAATTGCCAAACCGTTTTTGATGTTTATTCTGTTTTAAATTCTTTATACGATATCTTGTAATTTTTCAAATTTTGTATATTTACTTTTTTTTCCATTTCTTATTGTTATCTTAGTTTATGTTAACTCTGGATGAGTCTTCTACTAGGTCTGCGTTTTCGATTTTGTTTGCGTTATGACTTTACTTTTTCCTTTATATTTCAATCAATCTTCCTCTCAAGGTTTCCTTATAATTTCATTGTTATTGGTTCCTTATCCAATCATTCTCCTATCCAAATGTCGCCACTGTATAATTTGCCGGCCAGGTGGCCGAGAGGGCTAGGGCGTAGGCTTTCTAGTTCTCGAGTCGGCCTGGTCGTGGGTTCGAATCCCGCCGTGGGCATGGATGTTTGTGTTTGTCCTAGGGTGCGTACAGATATAACTTGAGTAAAAGGCGCAAAATGACCTTTATAGTCGACGCCTAAATTTCTAATACACCAACCAACCAACCAATTTCTCAAGGTTTCCTTATAATTTCATTGTTATTGGTTCCTTATCCAACCATTCTCCTATCCAAATGTTGCCACTATATAATTTATTTATTTACTATTTGTTATTTCTTCATCCAATCATGTTCTCATTCTGTACCATATTTTCTGTATATAAAGACTTATGTCCTCTTGTGTGTATCCTTGATAAAGCCGGGAATAAATGGCGAAACTAGTCGGAAACTCTGTTCTCCCTTTGTTGTGTTGTAAAGTCTCTACCAATTTTATTTTTACAAATATTATCTAAATCGGTTCACAAATGGTACCTACAAGATCCCATTAGCAATTTTCAATGGAGAGATATATTAAGTAATATATCAAACAATTCGTAATGACGAGATAGAAGCGGATATAAATTATTATTTTCGCCAATTGATAAATATGGTTCCGGGAATGAACCATTTTGAAAATGGTTGTAATCGAAACAATGGCATGTGCTCTAATGGTACCCTTATGACACACTCAAAAATTTTCGATGATAAGATATGGCAAGTAATATATCAAACAAATTGGGATGATGTATCATGAATGAATATAACGTAAAATTATTGATAGTCGAAATTGGTTCAAAGGCACCTGGTTTAGTGGAACCATGATGGTTAATTGGAACTTTCAATGCTAAAATATGGCATATAATATATCAAACAACTTGGAATGTAGAGTTATAAATGAATACAAGGTAAAATTAATGATAATCCAAATTGGTTCAAAGGTACGTGGTTTAATGGTCCATTAGAAACTTACAATGTTAACATAGGGCGGTTAAAAATATGGTTCCGCGAATGGTTTAGTTTAACCTTTCGGTACTTGGTTATGTCATTCCTTAATTGTTTATTAAATTTTCACTTGTACTAAAATCACGTGAATCAGTAGACGGGTTACATTTATTTATTACTCGATCGTTCTTTTTTTTTAATAAAAGTTAATCAACTTTGATTCTACAGCTACACGAGGATTGTTCAATAGAAACCGGTTTAGTGGCTGAGAAACGATTTTCATTCAAAGAATTTAAAATAAAACTCCATGAGTCTCATTAGTCCGATAAACTATAGATTCCCATCTGGTAAAGTGGCGAAACCATTGCGTATCAGCAAACTCTACGTCAGCATCGGAATTGAACCTCTGTCCTTTAGTGATTGTTTTAGAGGGCCAAAGACATGGAAATCATAGCGCATTTTGCAACTGTTTCACATTTTCATCTGATGCTGCAAATGAGCATCTCTTGGATGAGTAAAATCTTTACTGGATTCTCTTCTTTGTAAAATTCCTTGCACCATTCAACCATTGTCGTATGAAAATAACTATGGTCACTGTATACAGCTTTTATTCTCAGAAGAACTTTCATTGGCTGACGCTCTTCAGCGGTCATAGATTGAATAAGAGCACGAGGACTGTCTACGAATTGTCTACGATGAACGCCATCTTCCAATTAAATCAGGATTTTTAGAAAGAAGCTAATATGTGGAACAGACGCCTTATTAGGAATTTGCCAAACAGCTACTTATAAGAATGCACATTTATCCGACCGGACGGCCGCCGTTTGCACGACAAATTGAAAACGGATTAATTTTTTCAAATTCTATTTTCAGAAATTTGACCATCAAAGTTCGGCCTGTCTCAACTTTTCAGAATTTTTCGTGGACCCTTCAAATCGAATTCACGTGCTAAAACAGTGACTGTAAAGAATACCAAGATAATGGCATGTCGTATAACAATCGATTCATCAAGAATGAATACACTCTTACTTTCTGTTTGTTTTAAGTATTGTTTACGTGAGCTCGCGTACGGGACGCTCGCTTTGTCGACGCACGATTGCTCAAGTGCTTATAATCTATGTCGACGCGGAAGAATGGAGCTACTTATTGGTTTTCCGTCCGTCCGTCCTATTCATAATTTCTACATTTTTTGAGTTAGAAGGTTGAAATTCGGAATGTAGCTTACTATGGACATTTCTATCTTCACTATTTAGTTTGGTTTTGATTGGTGCACTGGGGTCGGAATTACCGGGGTGGGAGTCAGAGGGGACAAAAGACCTATGTGCTATTTAGGTACGTAAAGGAGTGAAATGCAGTATCCAGATTCCTCTAGGCTAGATCTACATTACTATGAAATTTAGGCCCGATTATTCCAGTGGGGTCGGAGTTGCGAGGGTGGAAGTCACTTGGTCTTTAGAACTATGGCATGTGATATGCCATTCGATCGGAAATGATGAGAAAGGAAAGAAGATACTAGCTTTTTTCACATTTTCTACAAACTAAGTTCGAGAAAATCAATTTTTCATTAAAAAACTTGGGGGGAGGTAAAGATTGCAGATAAAGGAGTGAAAATAGATGACCGCAAGGTCTGCTACTAGCCTTATCCTACACGGGGGGGGGGGGGGGGGGTATAAATTTCGTGTTAATAAATGAATAAATCTATTTCTACTTCACAGCTAAAGCTTCTCCTTGGAATGTTTACAAGATTTTATTAGTAATCTAATTTCTAAATGATACTTTCCCGGCTGCTTACAACTATGTGTTTCTATTGAACAACCCTCGGACAATAAAAGTTTTGACTATTTTTCATCTCGAATGGATATAGGCCTTCACCCCCACATTAGTCGATCTGGCTAGTTTCGAATTATTCCGAGAGGTAGTCTCCAGCTATCGATTAGTGAAAACCGATACGGAAAAAAAAACTAAATTTTTTTCAGAAATGTCATGCTCGAATTAACAACAAACAAACAACTGGTAATTTGTTAATTTTTTATTTTTAATTTTTCTATCATCGGCCTCGGCGGCTCAGTGGTTGCGTGATCGCCTCTGATGCCCGAGTACGCGGGTTCGACCCCGACCGAGGACGACGAGGATTTTTTCAGGGGGAAAATCCTGAGATCACGCACTTCCTTCGGAAAGGAAGTAAACCCGTTGGTCCCGTGTAGTCGTTTGCCGGCTGCACGTTAAAGAACCCTTGCGAGGCAAAATTTGCGGCCCCTATAACGCCGTCCTGAAATGACCATGGCAGTAATATGAAGGCATATTGAAAAGTAATGCCTCCATGGTTGTAACTTTTTAATTTTTTAACCGATTTTCAAAATTCTTTTTTATCTGATACGTACATTTGTCTTCTATGTAATGCACTATTCACTTTTCGACATAGTCCCCATCCCTTTCCAAGCATTGCGCCAACGCGTGACTAGTCGTGTGAACCCGTCGGAGAGGAATTCCGGGGTTGTTGCCGACACCAGGACCGAACGGCAGATTTCACCTCGTCGTCAGAACGCAACTCACGGCCCTTAAGGTGCTCTTTCCTCTTTGGGAGAGGTGAAAGTCGCAAGGTGCAAAGTCTTTCATTTTTGAACTGCAGTTTTTCATCTTTGAACTGTAGGCGCTGCAACCCCCTCTGATGTATGGCGATCGTGTGCGGACAGGCGTTATCGTGCTGCAGAAGAGGATCCAAAGCTGCCATTCAATCCTCGTGTCGAGACAACTCCGGAATTCCTCTCCGACGGGTTCACCCAACTAGTCCACGCGTTGGTGTAATGCGTGGAAAGGAATGCGGACTATGTCGAAAAGTGAATAGTGCATTACGTAGAGGACAAATGTAAGTATCAGATATAAAAAGAATTTTGAAAATCGGTTAAAAAATAAAAAAGCTACAGCCATGGAGGCATTACTTTTCAATATGCCCTCGTACCAAACAAACCAAACCAACCAAACCATCTAATTTATATCTTATTCTTAATCACGTATTATAACTGACTATTCCTATTTACTTATAAATATTCGTATACATTAATATTTCTTTGTGTTTCTAGATTAATAATATTTCGATTGTCTTTCTTTCTTGTCTCTTTATCTTTGTGGATTGGTGATATTTCTCTTCTATTTATGTGGGTTAATGGTGTTTCCTTTGACTTTAACTCGACTATTGGTATAAATTAGCTTTCACTATCTAAAAGACAATATCATCAGAATTATAAGAAGAAAAAAGTCTTTCCATGAAATTTACTTTATTCATTTCCCTCGCTAGGAAAACCATCAATTGTCATAAACGCATATTTACAATTTGTTTATATTCAACCAAAGCTATGGCGTTATTTCTTTTAAGGAAATTAAGAATGATTTATTACTGCGTATCCAAATCGAGCTCTGCTTCTTTTTACTTTCATTTTAACAAACTACATTTTTTGTAGCGATTTTTTTTCACAGAAAAGTCGACAGCCTAATGAAAGAAGCGAGTAATCCAGTAGGCGAGCGCTGGATAATCAAAGGCCTGTGTTGTCATTAAGGAAAAAAAATAAACGAAAACAAAAATCGCCTTTAAATTTGCAAAAACTAGAATTTAAAAAAAAAAGAAAATAAAAACAACGCGGCAAATTCATTAAGATGTTAAAAAAAGTTTTTTCTTTATCACTTTTAAAAAAATAAAACTCGTGTGCGAGAGAAGCGTTTCCATAATGCGGGTGGTTTGTATGTAACAAAAAACCTGGTTTTCAGTTTCTTTGAATCTAAACGAAGCAGATTTGGCTAGACTTAAAGAAATGATTTTATTTTTGAAGTTTTAAAATTAAATTTGCTTTTATGTAGATCGTTTACGTTTAAATAAAGTCATAACTCATATGAACAATATTATTTTGCTTCTGGCTATTATTAATGAATTTGAAAATCTGCCGAATCACTGAATTATAAATTACCTATTTAAAATTGTTGTTGGCCTAACCAATCGTATTAATTTTCTTGATTAATTTAATGATTTTAATATTTGTTCTACTACAACATTTTATCTCGATCATGTAGTGTACTTTAAATGCTATTTGTTAACAAACCTTATACAGTGCTGGACATAATAATAGGACCAGTCGAAATACAAAACACAAAATATTTCTATTTAATTTTTAAATATTTTCTGTTTTTTAACGTATAAATAATTTTATTTGTGAAAGGAAATAAAAAAAATAAAAAAAGTTATGACAAAATTCAGTTTTTTTGAATAATCTCTATAGAAAGCAGTGGACAAAATTTTAGGACCACCCTGAGAATAATGTATTTTTCCATAAAAATTTGTATGTCTGGTGCTTTTTTTTTACTGCAGGCTGCTTAATCATTAATAAAAAAGGAGAATCAATGTAGGGCTTGAAATTCAGGGCGGGATGGCGGGATTCTCGCCTAAAAGTTTAAAATCTCGCCCAAGAAAACTTTCAGGAGGGGAGTTCCCCCGCCCGTGAAATTTAATCATATTAAATGTTTTTATTAAGATTTAAAGATAATGTTATTTTTTTCTTTATACCTTACAATATAAGTTTTGGATACGAATCTTTTCCGTCCATAAATCATTAGATTATGGGTTTAATTTGTCGTCAGTCATTATTGGTGAATTTTTTCATGGAGATTTAATTTTGAACCAATGAAATTTCGCTAGTTCCAATCGTCACCGTTGCGGTATCGTCAAGAGAAAAATAGGAATTTATTGTGTAGCTCATAGATTAGCATTGTGTTTAGATGATACTTCAAAATCGTGTCCAGAGATTGCTAAATATCAAGACACTTTAAAATCCATTTTTATATATTTTAGTGGTATTTAATTTTGTATAACGTAACGGATTATATAGATGAAGGCAGGAATAAAAGTCGAAACCGGTTGATTATCTATTTTTTACCAAACATGCTGTACTGCAAGATCACAATCCGTTATGTTAATAGCTACGATGCAGAAGAACCTCACATCTATGACTATTTAATTTTTTGTTTATTGAAATATAAGAATTTATTATATTTTTCTCTTATGATTGAGTTTTTGGTATTTTATTATTTTTAACACATTTAATTTATGTACAAAACTTAAATTAAAATATTTTGAAAAATCACTTGTATAACCTATAACTTATTGTCTCCCTCCCAAACATTTCAACTTCCCTCCATTTACAAACATAGGAGGGGAGGATCCCCTCCATGAAAAATTTGAATTTCAAGCCCTGCAATGTGATTTGACTGCAAACGAACAATGGGACGTGGTACAAAGTTAATTGACAAACAGCGAGCTCTAATTATTGCCTTTCATAACTGTGGGAAAAGCGAAAGGTAGATTGCAGCATTAATTAACAGATCAAAGACTGTTGTGCATAATTTTCTACAAAATCCTGAGAAGTATGGAAAAGTTTGCCGTCCTGGAAGACCCAGTAAGGTGTCAGAAAGAGACAAACGTGCTATCCTTCGAATGGCATCAGATACTGGCTCAACATCATCAAGCATCACTTCATCTCTGAATCTTCCTGTTTCACCTAGAACAATACGCCGTATACTCCATGCATCCAAAAACCACGTGTATACGAAAATGAAGTTAAAGCCAAAGTTAACTTCAAAACATATGAAAGACAGACTGGCATTTGCAAAACGGTAATAGGAAATAGTGAAATGTGGAACCATACCATCTTCAGTGATGAAAAAAAAATTAATCTGGGATGGGCCTGATGGCATACGGTTCTACTGGCATGCTCTTCGACGTTCAGAAAAAATTCTTTCAAAACTTGTTCAAGGTGGAGGCAGCGTGATGAGTTGGGCTGCTTTTTCAGCAAAGGGAAAATCAAGCTTAGCGTTTGTCAAAGGGAAATCAACAGCCGACGATTATCAGGACATTTTAGGAAATTACCTGTTGCCATTTAGAGATGAATTGAATGATCCAGATATCGTATTTCAACAAGATGATGCACCTATCCACCGTGCAAAGTCAACGCAAGAGTGGCTTTGTGATCAAGGACTGACTGTGTTGGACTGGCCAGCATGCAGTCTTGATCTCAATCCAATTGAGAATTTAGGAAAACAATTTGAGAATGCAAAAGACTTAAAATGTGCCATTCAAAAGCATGGGATGAGATTCCTTGTGAAAGACTGTTAAACTTGAGTCAGACAATGACCAACTGTTTAATTGAAGTATTAAGTTTAAATAGTAAACAAACTAAATATTAATATTATTTATTTTTTGGAAAAAATATTTTATTATTTATTTTCCTTAAAAAAACATTGTGGTCCTATAATTTTGTCCACTGCTTTCTATAGAGATTATTCAAAAAAACTGAATTTTGTCATAACTTTTTTTTATTTTTTTATTAAAAAACAGAAAATATTTAAAAAATTAAATAAAAATATTTTGTGTTTTGTATTTCGACTGGTCCTATTATTATGTCCAGCACTGTAAAAAGTTAACGCGTGGATTTTTGTGGAGAAATAATGTTCTCTGTGATATTTTTTTGATTGCAATAATCAATACTTTTTACCTTTACCCTGGTGACTGAGGAAAAACAATCCACTGCTGAGGACAAAAAAAAAAAAAGAAAAATAAACCCAGCATCTTTGGATGATCATGTTACAGAATGTTAGGTTGACGAGAACAATGGGAAAAAAACCTGAACCCACAAAAAAAATCTTGTGGGGAAAAACACAGTAGAGGCATCTATCAAAAATAGATTTATTTGACCTTTTATTGGTAATAAATAGAAGATTTTTTACTTATGTCTTTATGCAGTCAGCATTCTCACTTTATTGTTCTTACTTTGTAACACCTTCATGAAATTTATCGCCTCCTCAATAAATTTTACGAGAAATAAACAAAAAGAAAGAAATAAATGGGGAAAAAAAGGAAGAAAGCTTTTTTTCTCCTACTCTTTAAACACAAAAATAAAACTTGCATTCAGTGATGAAAGGGTACTAATATCGTCTGCGAATGTTTTGCATATTTGGGTTTCTCGGCGCACAGTTAAAAAATAGTTTTAATTTTCCCTTGACATCATCAATTGCCAATTGCTAATGGCGACGAAGAAAACAATTCCAAACACATCCATCGTGTTGACAACATCAAAGCTTCCGACAAGCTCTTCGTTAACGACCGACTGGTTCGGCGCGTTCGACCAGAAGCCAATAGAGATTTTAATCGTACTGCACTTTAAACATTCTGAGGATATTCGATGTTCTAAAGGAAGCAAATGTTTTTCTACCGACAGCCGGGTGCAAATCTCTTTCCAATATACTAAGGATTTTGATCGACTTGATAAGCGATCGAAGCGTGGCAGTTAATTTAGTGGTTGTCAAATGGCGCTGAGGCGATTTCTTCGGTTTACGGTTTCGTTAAAATGATTTCTTGAAAGACGTTTCCTATTAAATAAATGACAAATGATGTGCTTTGAGATATTAATGACGATTCCTGTATTCCTGAAATTGACAATGTTGCCGCTGGAAGCAAAATAATTTGACGCCTGTTAATAAAATATTGGCATATGCTCGCTTGGCGGGAATGGATATGATGTAAAATTAATAATTTTAAAGTCAAAGTCAATCTAAATGTAGTTTTAAGTTGTAGAAGTTTTGCTTTACATTAATATGCCTAATGGCATAAGTTACAACACGTGAAATCTTAGGAATTATTCTCTAATATACATGTACTTTTATATATCAGAGGATATGTTCCTCCATTCGACTTTTGACATAACTATCAGTTCGACCTTTTTCTCTGGGCCATTTTAACGTATACGTATCTGAAGATCCAATTCATTCTTGCGTAGTCAATCCAACCTTTCCATATTCATATTATCAAGCTATCTTCCCCAATTACTGACAAAAAATGAAGCGCATAATTTTCCAGAATACCTTAACATTCATAATCTTTTCAAACGACTAATGGGCCCCAGCAAAAGCTGAAAATCGATCTTATTATCTGACATTGCCAGAACGAACGCATCATCAAACATTCTCCACGGTCAAAAACTGTTATCAGACTTTTCCACTACTCTGTTCTTTACTTCAAGTCAATCGACATGCTGCATTTGTTGACGTGGTCAGTGGCTTGTGATCAGTAGCACAAACACGATAACCAAATTATGGAGTGTCCTTCGCAATGAGTGTTGATATAGGCCCCAGTGCTTACGCAGAAGTCTCTTGCCACTCTTTATTAGTTTTGATGGTTTACTAGGCAATGTTTTGCGAGAATGACGCTTGGGATTTTCCATTTACGAATAACGTTAATACAACCCCTTGTTTATTTAAAACGTTTCTGCATGTGGGCTTTTGTCCTGAAAGGTTTCGTTTTTGCTTTGCAAAACGAATAACCCACTTCATTTAAACAATTCCTTATAGTTCGATCTGATACATTAGCATTATTTATATTCCACGTTGTATTTAATTCTTTAGAAGTACATTTCCTACTTTTGTTGTACGAGGGCATATTGAAAAGTAACGCCTCCATGGTTGTAACTTTTTTGTTTTTTAACCGATTTTCAAAATTCTTTTTGTATCTGATACTTACATTTGTCCTCTATGTAATGCACTATTCACTTTTTGACATAGTCCCCATTCCTTTCCATGCATTACACCAACGCATGGACTAGTTGGGTGAACCCGTCGGAGAGGAATTCCGGGGTTGTCGTCATGAATGGCAGCTTTGGATCCTCTTCTGCAGCACGATAACGCCCGTCCGCACAACGTCACACATCAGAGGGGGTTGCAGTGCCTACGGTTAAAGGATGAAAAACTGCAGTTCAAAAATGAAAGACTTTGCACCTTGCGACTTTCACCATTTCCCAAAGAGGAAAGAGCACCTTAAGGACCATGAGTTGAGTTCCGACGACGAGGTGAAACCTGCCGTTCGGTCGTGGTGTCGACAACAACCCCGGAATTCCTCTCCGACGGGTTCACCCGACTAGTCACGCGTTAGCGCAGTGCGTGGAAGGGGATGGGGACTATGTCGAAAAGTGAATAGTGCATTACATAGAGGACAAATGTAAGTATCAGATACAAAAAGAATTTTGAAAATCGGTTAAAAAATAAAGTTACAGCCATGGAGGCATTAACCCCGTGTCCTTATAAATATGCCCTCGTAAATTGCACGCTTGTGGCCCTTGGGTGGCAATTTTCTATGGTAATTTTCTGTGGTTCTTGTTTCTTTGTACCTCTTCCATACGTAATTAACTGTAGATAATGCACGTGGCTACTTCTCTCTGGGTAGGTCCTTCTTGCAGGCTTTTGATAATTTGATTTTTGATGTCTTCACTGTATTCTTTAGTTTCTGGTGCCATTTTCCATGTTAACATAGATGTCAACTGATTAGGTAATGCCAACTGCATTCATGACTTGTCATCTCCCCATTAATAGTCATGGCCATTTCTTTTAATGTGCATTTTTATCACTGGTTTGAATGGGTTTTTTTTCCAAGCAAAACTATGTTCGAATACTTTTATCCATGACATAATTTTATCGCCGTGAATTATTGTTTTGTGGCTGACATTATCAGGTGTAGCTGTTAAAATGCGGATTTTGTAATCAAAGAAAACGCGATAATTTCAAGAGAAACGTTAAAAGTGCTTTTATTCAAAGTAATGTCCATCGCTAATTACACATTTCCCCATCTATCAGATAATTTGTGGATACCGTCTCAATAGAACTTTTCTTGTTTTGAGGCAAACCATTCAGAGGCCCCACTTTTCCACTTCTTCATACGATTTGAAGTGCTGCTCAGAAAGTGCGTGTGCCATCGATCGGAACAATTAGTAATCTGAAGGAGCAGTCTGGTGAATACGGCGGATGGGTGTAAACAATATTTCCCAGTCAAGATCTTTTAACGTGTCTTTAACTGCTTTTGAAGTGTGTGATGGTGCGTTATCATGAGGCAAAATTACTTTGCCGTGTCTTCTGGCCCATGCTCGTCGATAGACGATCAAAGCTTGGCTCAATTGATTATTTGTTGTCGGTATCGATGACTATTAATGGTTTCACCTGATTTTAGAGATGAATAATGCTTGCAATTGTTGGTCTTCAAATTTTTTCGGTTGACCAGGACATTTTTTATCTTTTACACCGAAATCACCATTTTTAAAGCGTCTAAACCGTCGTTCACAAGTATCTTGAGATGGAGCATGTTCACCATAAGCTTCCCGAAGTATACGATAACTTTCAGCAGCACTTTTCGTCAAGTTAAAGTCATGAATTAACACTTCCCGCAAATGTTCTTTTTTTGTATTTTTAGTACGAACTTTGACATGTTTAAGCGTAAAAATTCCGCTTTATTAACCGCTGCACCTAGTACTTAATAATTGTTTTCCAATTTTAGATACAAATAGTATTCAACATGGAAGTCATCAAAATAGGATATTAGGATGAATAAACTGTTTATTACCTTTTGGTGACAAAATCTTTTTATTCTAAAATAAACGGCTGGAAAGTCTTTTGTTACATTTTACTCCTAGCGTTCGAATACTTTTTGTACCATTAACTTGAATCCACAGAGCGACAGCAAATGTTCGTTACAGGACGTTTGCTCGTGCAAAATTATAAGACCAGCATCATTTTTTATGATGAAGAACAATAAAATATGAAGAACAATACATTATTAATATATGATTTATGATTTTTATCTTATTCAGAATGCCAACTTAAATCTGTAGAATTTGTGAACAAATGAGAAATTGAATATTTCAATTTACTATACGTTATTTAGTAATTTAATTATGGTGCAAAATTATAAGTCGTTCAGAAAAATATCTCTTACTGAGAAAATAGAGAGTGCGTAAGGTATTTGAGGACAGATTCACGTCAAGAAAGAAAACGGAGATATAAGTCGAGATAATAACTTTATTATCGAAACAAATCATGAACATTCACAAGAAACTTTCTTGTTATATGGCTATTCAATGAATCCGCCTTCAGCTTCTATCACTGCTTCAATGCGAGATCGAAACCGTCGACATGCGCGAATCAAATGGTCATGGTTCATATTGGTCATTACTCGAACAATGGCAGCTTTCAATTATCTTTGGTGTTATGGGGGTGTTTATTGACCTCTCTCTCCACAACGCTCCATACGTAGTAGTCCAACGGATTCAGAATCATGGAAGTTGTCGGCCATCCATTCCTGTGTCATGCGAGACTTGTGTGCTGGGGCAGAGTCTTGCTGAAACACATAAGGCCTTCCGTTGCGTAACGTGTCTATCCAAGGCTTAACAGTTGTTAACTTTAAGGCGTTGGGGAAAGAAGTTGCAGGAAATTTCGTGTGCATGACTCGTGGCATTTACGAAAGGTCTGTACATAACCATCTGTCATTTCTTCTGTTCACCTTCTGAACTTTTTTTTCATCGAAGAAAATCCACAGCAAATCAGCTTCACACGGATTTTTCAGCTTGCTTAAGAGCCTTTTCGATCTGAGTAGACGGCTTTCCCGTGTTTTGTCTGACATAAACTGACCTCTTCGCATAACATACGATTGATATCTGATGTTTTCATGGACAACATTTCTGATTGTTCCTTCTGACACATGGAGATCTTTGGCAAGTGACCTCATGGATTTCTGGGATTGTCATCGATGGCTTGCTGCACTTGCAGAATAAATTCAGGTGTTCTGATGATGTCAGAACGTGAGGCATGCGTTTTACGTTTTGCTACTGGTGCAACATTGCCATCTTCGGTCTCCAACTCCTTCCGCACTTTGTAGACGAATGATCTTGCGACCTTTAAAAATCGTGATATCTCTAAATCGCTGTGCTCTGCCTTTATTGCCACGATTACTGCATGTCTCTTCATGATTTGTGTTACTTGATGATCCGCCATTTTGCTTTCCGGAAACGGAAAGGATATACAATTTACTATAGTGCAGTAGTAGCCAAACGAAGGTGTGTCCTCAAATATCTTACGTACCATGTATATGTACAATCCTAACATCCGTCAAAAATTAAAATGTAATTGTCCAAAAAAACCGCTTATATTCAAACTTTGTTCATTGTTATTCATACACTCAAAATGGCCAAGTTTGCACACTGTCTGAGAAGGAAAAGGGACAAATACTTGCTTTTAAACATGTTGGTTTATCCTCAAGACAAATTGTTGAGAACTTAGAAAAATCCAAAACAGTTGTTTTAAATTTCTTGAAAGATCCAGACAATATGGAGTGAAGAAACCATCTGAATGGCCCAAAAAGTTGTCAAAAAGAGAAGAATGCTTGATGATACGCAAGGCAAGTTCTCAGACCATGACAGTGAAGCAGATTGCTGCAGATCTGAAGAAGGGTGTTTCAGTTTGGACAATAAGAAAAACAATCCTTAGTGCATCATTTATAAACTATGAGAAGCCAAAACTCAAACACGTCTCACACCCCACAATAAGCAACAACAACTTGAATTTGTTGAAAAACATCTATCAATGAAGACAGACTGGTCGAAAATAATTTTCAGTGATGAAAAAAAATTTAATTCTGATGGGCCAGATGGGATTCAGGCTGATTGTCATGATCTACGTAAAGAACTAATATACAGGGTGTGTATAAAAAGTATTGGGAAAAGTTTCGTTAAAATAGATTTATTTCAGATATTGCTACAAAACCTTAAAATTCTTCAAAGTACAACCCTTGAGCGTCGACACACTTTTGCCAGCGGCTTTTCCACGACTCGAAGGCTCCCTGGTAGGCGGATCCCGGAAGGTCCTTAAGGGTACGCGTGTAAGCTTCTTTGACGGCACCTTGGATCCCATGGTGGTATCCTTTGAGGGAAGATTTCACTTTTGGGAATAGGAAAAGTCTGCTGGGGCCAAATCGGGACTGTAAGGGGGTTGGGGAATCGTCACGACGCCGTTTTGCGCCTCTGCTTTTGTTCGTCCGTCAAATTTGGCGCAGATCTTCCGCATCGCCAAATTTGCAGTGATAATGGTGTGCACTGTTATCTTATCAATGCCAATTCGATCTGCGATCATGCGCGCACTTATCCGACGATCCGAATTCAGCACTTCACGCACACATTGCACGTTGTCTCGCCCATCTTTGAAGAGCTTGTGCCATTTAAACACTGCAGTTTGTGACATGCTTTCATCCTTGAACACATGGCGAATTATGCCCAACGTCTCCGTACCCGATTTCCCCACTCCAACACAAAATTTGATGGCGTGGTACCGCTGTTCAATCGTTCACTGGATTTTGAGCTTGCACCGATTCACTCGACAGGGTCCACTAAAACTTCGATCTTGCCTGAACAAACGCTCGCAGGTGACTGACGCTTAGCGCGTTTTGAAGGTCAGACCCCACACAACCGAGCGCGCTGCGAACTACAGTTACGTCACGAAAAAATTGTTCCCGATAATTTTTATACAGAGCCTGTACTTTTTAAAACGTCAACAAGGTGGCAAGTCTAATGGTATGGGCTGGACTTGCTGCTGGTGGTAAACTGAAATTAGCCTTTTTGGAATGAAAACAAGACAGTAAAAAATACATTGAAACCCTTAAAGCTCATCTTCATCCAGGGCAAAAAATTGCTGGAAAAAACTTTATATTGCAGCAAGATAATGCATCGATACACTGTTCCATAATAACAAAAGAATGGCTCAGTGATGATAAATGCCTATACTGGCCGTCCATCAGTTCAGATCTAAACCCCATTAGAAACTATTTGGTTGATAATGATCCGTCAAATTTATCGAGTTGATGGGAAAATTTGCCAGTTCAATACCCTACCAGATCTGAAAATTACAATTGAATAAGCTTGGGATAAACTGGACCTAAAAGAGATGAAAAAATTTGCCGACTCAATGATTCAACGCTGTATTGATATAATTAAATGCATTGGAAGAATTACATGTATTAATAAATAACTGATTTTTAAAGAAAGATTTTTGTTTATGGACTTAAAATTTTGCACCATTGTTAAAACACTAAATACCTGTAATAATTTGTAAAATTAAAATATCTTTATCTTACATCAAATATATATTTGTTTTATTATTTTGGATCCAATGAAGTAATTAAATTGTGTAAGAAAAAAGCCTCTGTTCATAAAATCTAAAAAAAAAATAATTGTCTAATAATTTTGCACCTTACTATGTCATTTCTCATTGGAAATCTGTTATTCTGCTGAATGTAGCGTCTTGTATTCCTACTCAAACAATGTTCGAAGCTATCATGCGTTCGTTTTGAATGCCGTAGGATCTGTTTTTTTACTTTTTCATTTAAACTCAAATCTCCGAGTCCCAGATGTCAAAAAATTTGGTAGATATTCCGGTCCGCTCTCTAGCGCATTGTTGCCAGCAGCAAAATAAATTTCTAGTTTCATTTCTAACTGCAGACTTGAATTCGTTTCTTCGTCGACTTGTCGTAGTTGCAGGCAAAAAATTTTTTGCAGTTGTGAAGTAAACACAACACAAATAGCAGTCAACTCTCTCTTTGCCCTTGAAGACAAGGGAATAATGCTGCTTTAAGATGAATGGCACGACGATATAACCAACGGACGAGTCCGGAAACAAAACGATGTTAAATGTCAGCTACGCTTATGAAAGATCTTAAGTAAATGCAGCAATTTTTGAGAACGGAAGAAAAACTCAATGGGTAGTTTTTGTATGTTGTTGTTTTATCTAAGTTGAGTCAGATGTTTATCCTAAGGACATATATCCCCCGATCGATTTCACAACATTTTTATAAAGCTGAAAATTAAACTACTCGAATTAAATCATCACAAAAAAGTTATTCCTTCTGCCTTCGCTTTGTAAATAGTTAAAATTTATTTAACTTTAGCGAAATCTTTTCAGTCTGCGCTTAATCGTAATTCTCACTTGCTGGTGGGCTCGAACTGAAAACCGTAAAATGAAACTCAAACTGCTATGTTTTACTTCATCATTTAAACAGCTCAGAAAACTTATAATTAGAGCAAGATAAATGTTTGATAAAGGTTCATCTTCATGAAAACTCTGCTGTTCTTTGTATAAAAAGCTTTTATGTAACCGCTTTGAACAAGCCTACACTCCAAGTATTCTCCATCTCCAAAGCAACAGACGAAGAAGAAAACAGCAGCAGAAAAGGTTTCGCTCTGAGTCGTGATGTTATAAGGGTTTGTTCGCAGAAAAGACGAGATCCATACTTTCCTTCTATTATCGTTTTTTACGTCAAAGGTAAAAAAGAACAGAAGGAAAATAAAAGGTCTGGAAAGTGGGGGAGGCATCAATCCCATTAGACCCCTCTCCGCAGAATAAACTTCACTGCCACGTAGGGCAGGGAAAGAAATGAAGAAAAATGACATCTTTCTCTTACTGTTAATAATTCATACTTACTGAGATCTAACCGAATTCTGAAAATTTGCGAAATTCTTTTAATCAAAGAAATAATTATCATATGCTGATATGTATTCTCAAACTTTATCTAATTATGAAGAGAACTTGTATAAAAGTTCAGAATATTCAGCAGCATTCACTAAATACATGTAGATGCAATTTAATTTGAAGATTTTTTAATCATTTTTTGTGTCTTGCTAAAAAAAAAAAAATTCTTAAATATTTTTCGCAAACTCAGGAGCAGGAAATGCTGTTCCTTCATTTCCGCCAAACCCATTTTGCATTTTCCACAATTAATCATGTATTTTTTGAGATTAAAAAGTTCAAAAGGTCTATCAGAAAGAACGAAATTCCGAATATGATTTTTAAAAGACTGCAAAGGTTAAAAGATTGCTATTCCTTGGTCGGGCTCCTTCGAGTAATTTCCTGCTCCTCCTCCCTTTTCCTTGATAACCCTAATTAAACAGTGTTCAGGGGCAGTGAAAAAGCGAGATAAATCTTAATGAAGAAACTTAATCAGCTTTTAAATATTTCGATTTTTAACTTTTAATGAACTTCAGAAAAGAAAACGGCATTTTTTGTTCTCTGATGTCTTAAAGTTTGAAATACTCATGAAAGGTTGCAATAAACTAATTATTTGTGAGAATATATATTGAAGAATTATAAATTTTGTCAAAACGTTTTTGTAAGCGTTGATTCCGCCAAAATACATTTGTGATACTGTTAAAGCCAGTGTTGCAAAGGCGAACCTATTGTTTTGCGAGTACAAGGAATGGCGCGATCGATCTATATTGGCTTACATCCTTTCACAACCCTTCGGCTGAATTCCATCTCTAGTAGGCATTAATCTGGAGTGCAATGACGGGCTCTTCTGCTAGTATTTATGGAGCGTTTTGCGCCTTGGCTAGACACCACTAGCCCATCTTTGACGAAATTAGTGTATTCAAAATCGATTTTGCAATTTTCGTTCAATAATAATAATTTTACGAAAGAAAAAAAAGTAAACTAAACTTGTAGAGAGGATACATGATGGTAAGAAAAACTACAAGGATCGCTCAAATGAAACATAGACTGCGTCCAATATTTGGTGCGGTAGATGGTAATGAAACCGGGAGGAGCATCAAGTCACATATTCTGCTGACAAATACTTTGCTATGGTAAAGGAGGCCGCTTTTCTAATAACAATATGCTTAACTCTGGATTCTTGCTTTGTGCTCAATTTGTGTAATATTGAGGGCACGTTAAGCTGTCTTTCTCGGCTGCTGCTGACATCTTTAATTAAAATAGAAAGGCAACGGCCAACCTATGTAATAAATTGCCAAGAATATTGGACCTGCCGAAGGACGTCAAATCAAACTGCCACTGCGAATAACAGCTTTGCTTATTTGTTAAATAATTATTCCCGACTCTGCCCTTCTGAAAAGTTCCAGTCGACTAATAGTCTATACAATTTTGGGCCATACAAGGAAGAATTCGTGGTTTCTTCGAGCGTGATTCAATTCTTGCGTATGGAGGAAATGCAATCATTGAAAATCTTTTCAATATGCAAATGGCTTACCGGGACGGCTGTTTGAAACAACACAGTGTTTAAATAGTGTGCGCTTGCAACGTTTCTGCTGGGAGGTTCTTAGCCAAATCCTTAGTTTGTGATTATTTTCATCTTTGGATATTGAAAAAAGGCTTTAAGAGGGGGGTGTTTCATTCCGAACAAAAGGTTCAGGCATAGGAATCATTTTGGTTCCAGCCCACCAACTTCTAGATGGAGGTAAAGAGAAATTTCTCGACCGTCGGAGCTGTTACCTGAGCAACATGTGTAAATACGTACAGGCACAACCCTTCGACCAGAGCTGAAAGAGTATACCGTAAAATATTTCTATTGTCGAATACTCATTCTGTCAGTTGTACCGCAGTATGTTTCATTTGATCACTCCTCATATGTGAATGCATCGTAGCTGCAGTTAAATATCGTGCGCTTGCGAGTAAATTGCTCCTTTGGGATTTCAATGACCCAATATAGGAACATAAATTTGAGAAAGGGAACGACCGCTGAATCGTACAATGAGGTTCTGACCTCGAAGTTGAAGCCATCAACTTGCTCGAGGCGAGGTCTTCTGTCGAAAAGTATGCTTCTCCGTGATAAAGCTTATTAGGTAGTGGCCAGAATTCAAAAAACCCTGAGATAAAAAACAACAAAAAAACTGAACTTTTTCCGGTACGCCAGTGGCGACGATGTTAAGAAAGTGGCTTTGTTTCTTTGAATAGCAAAAAACCTTCGGAGACAGAAGCAGACAAACTCTGAACCATTATACATAATACAGGGTGATTCAAATCGTGTGTAAAACAATTTAAGGGGGTATTATACAGGGTGAATACAAAAGTCTGAACCCCCCTTTTATTTTTTGAACCGAAGCAGATATGTCAATTTTGATGAATCCAATGAATAGGAAGTTGTGGGTGGCCTATCCCATGGTGCACTTTTCATCATCCCAAATATGCAAATTAGGACACATTCGAAATTTATCTTAAAAACCGTAAGGGATAGAGAAAAAACGCAATTGCAAACTTGTTCAGCATAAAAAAACAAACAAAACAAAACAAAAATCATCCAAATCGGACCAACCAATCACCCACAATCACGTTGTAAGCTACAAACAGTCACACTGCACAAGGAAAACTGAATGTTGATATTTCCACCATGTAAAGCATGTAAATCAAAAAATTAACATAAATTACCATACTCACATTCACTTTCATGCGGAAAAGCAAATAAAAGCCATGTTTCAGCACACAGAAGACAGAACAATTCCAGGATGGCAAGCTACAGTGTTCCGGAAATGGTCAACATGATCTTCTGCTTGTGGGTGATTGGTTGGTCCGATTTGGATGAATTTTTTTTTTGTTTTGTTTGTTTTTTTATGCTGAACAAGTTTGCGATTGGGTTTTTTTCTCTATCCCTTACGGTTTTTGAGATAAATTTTGAATGTGTCCTAATTTGCATATTTGGGATGATGAAAAGTGCACCATGTGATAGGCCACCCACAACTTCCTATTCATTGGATTCATCAAAATTGACATATCTGCTTCGGTTCAAAAAATAAAAGGGGGTTTCAGACTTTTGTATTCACCCTGTAGAGGTCAAGGTAAACACAAAAAGTCCTATTAACATGGGTTCAATTTTTATTTCTTTCAAGTTACACCTCTTAGAAGATACACCTCTTGCAATCCGTCAACAAATGTGGTTCCAATACGATGGGCCCCCTCCTCATTTTGGTAGAGTTGCTACTGAATGGCTTATCATACACTTCCCTAACAAATGGATTGGGCGCAATGGGCCCATAGCATGACCACCTCGCTCACCGGACCTTAATCCACTGGATTACTATCTGTGGGGACATTTGAATTAAATGGTGTACAGTAGTCCAGATAGATACACGGGCACAATTAGTGGCCAGAATAATAGCATCGGCTGACGAAATTAGACGTGATCATGAGGTAATGACAAACGTATACGAGTCACTTACTCGACGATGCAATGTCTGCATTCAGGCTCAGGGAGGCCACTTTGAACATTTCTTGTAACTTGAAAAGAAATAAAAATTGGACCCATGTTAATAGGACCTTTTGTGTTTACCTTGACCTCTATAATACCCCCTTAAATTGTTTTACACACCATTTGAATCACCCTGTATAAAGCTGGACGATTGAGTTGAGAAATGATGTTATATTCGTATTTTACTAATATATATTTTACTTACTTATTTATTTTTCAAACTTGCTTATCCGTTAGGGTCGCGGGAGGGGGGGGGGACAGCAGCAGCCTTATGGAGGATCTCCAGCGCTCGCGATTTAATTAAAATGGGATAATAAACATTTGCTTAGTTATTGGAATATGATACATTTGGTCAAGTAAAAACAAAAAAAATCCAATCTAGCTAAATGCATTAAATTTCGTACACAGTTGTCATCCAACATGGCCGATAATCAATCTTCTGGAAAAATTAATGACGAGATTAAAAGATTTATTTTCATTGAATTTAAAAGTTTAATTGCAATACATTCGTTGAAACTTGAGTACAATTTATCTTCACGTTCCGTTTTCGCAACCCACTAATCGCAGATAGAATTTTCCTATGTTTCATGCTTTGTACGAAAACGGGATTTAACAACTCTCAGTTCATTCGTTCTCTCAGGAAAGAGCAATTCTTCATGCTACATTGGAAAGGATCCCAAAGTCTACGTAACCTAAGACATTGATTCAATCAAGATATTAGGAAGTGATCTCTTGAGATGACAGATGCTAACGTCACTATTTGCTCTGGTATCGGTCACGTCATTAGGAGCGCTTGACATCCATCTTATTACCGCAGAACGAAGTAATCGGTATTATCTAATATTACAAACAACAAGCAGCAGTTACTTGTTTTCTAACTTTTTTTTTTATTTTTAATATGGGGCGTTAAGCGTTTGCTATTTTCGGTTTCCTTATCAACCAGCTGTCAAGCGCTGATTGTAAAAGCTTTTTAAACGAAGTGGCGGCGCGAATGAGTTTGTAATTAAGAAAACAGGCAAAGTTGAAGAGAAGGTTAAAGAGCGTCCTGTTTATCATGTGAAGGCCGAGACGACGACGTCTTGAATTTAGCTTGGATTGCCTTGCATCGTCTAGGATTTACGAAGCGAATCTCTTTTCAGCTAATGAGAGAGAGATTCTAACGTGAAGTCGAACATTATAGGGGTTCGGCGTCCACTTGAGTGGCGATTTCGTTCATCGGGTTTCATCGTAGGAAGTGGGTCGTAAAATAACCAATTTTCACCACATACACCTCACTTCATCTGTAGTTTCCAATATAGTTAGAGTTCATTTAGCCAATAATTTGTTTTTTGTTTTATTTCGATCACAGTTAAAGGGAAGATATAGGTCTCCTCAATAAATGTGTCTTAAATAACTTTACTTTTTATATATATAAAACGCTCTCGCCTCCATTAAAGTTCATTTAAACTTTCTTGGGACAAATTTGTTTTCAGTTTTACCCCTAATTTTTTTTAAACTCGTGAACAATGAGGCAATTATAAGAGAAAAATGATGTATAAGGTGTTAACTGAGGTGAATTATCCATGTTCAATTGGTGGGCGCGGCGACAGCAAGGTTCATTTAAGATCGAATTATGAATGAGGTTTGGAAATGAGCTATTCATCAAGATTGATGTATTTAATAAACTTCGTTTGTGATCTGACAACCGTTAAACAAGAGGAAACTGATTTTTTAATAATGAATATGTTCCAAGAATAAATTAATTTCTTGCTTCAGTGGATCAGGCTTCCTTTTTTAAAAAAATGATTTCGAAGTTGTATTAAGTATTTAAATTGACTTCTTGAGATTGAAAGGAGAGGCAATCAGTATTCGAAAAATTCGAAACGTTCCTCTCAAAATATCATTCATTAATAACTATAAAGTAATTTAAAATAAAAACTAGAAAATTTAGGCTCCTTTAAGAATTTTTCGTAAGCCAAAATGACGTAAAGCATAGAAGGGTTTGTTTGTTTTTTAGTGTCTGCGATCCAAAAAAATTTCAAATCGTATCAAATAACTTAAAATATCAAATAAAATTTAAATGACATAAATAAAAGAAATATACCATAAACAGTGATGGCTACAGAAACAAAGGGCAGCATGGCGCGCTCGAAGGCAATGGGGCACTGAATGTCTGAAAGGGGCACTGAATGCAGCTAAATTCTTGTTTTAAAATTAATAAAAGTACATGGGCATTTCAGTGACCTACGTTTATATTTTTAAGGCATAATGCTAACTTCGGAATCTGTATTCGATTAGGGAACGTTAAGGCTTTCTAATTTCTTCTAGACTAATCTCTACCTTACTTTGTGATGCCACGAAAAGACATCATCTGGTGGTACAGTCCTCAACAGTTTTTAAAGTATATTTTTCAACAATTTATGCACTATTTTTGCAGGATAAAATTGCGAATAATGATTGCATTAAGATTTTTAAACTGTATACAGTTGATCTGTATTATCCCTCAACATTTTATTAATGCTAATTTAAACATGAAAGCTTATTGAGGAATACTTCTTCTCGCGTACGAAGCTGTTTGATTTGACAGTAAAGCGACCACAGGAAACCACCACACACGAATACAAAAGTCTCGACTTGTCAGCGCGGAGGATAAAAAAAAAGCACAAGGAGTAACGCGATAAATAGCTGGTTACGGCTACCAACTAAACTGATGAGTTAGTTAATATTTTAAATGAATGTACGTAGCAGGTTAATTAAAATGTTTAGGCTTTAAATCACTCACGCCACAATGTTTAGCCGCACATTGTTGGCATTTATTGGTTTCAGTTTCTTGAGTTTGTGCAGCGCCGAGGGGCAACGTGGCAGGGTCGAGGGGCAGCGTGGCGGGGCAAGGGGCAGCATGGCGCTGCGTCACGCTGATTTTGCCTAGGGGCATCACTGATAAATATTTAAAATTTAAAATTTCATACGAGAAAATTTCAAGTAACACTGAATAATGGAAGACGCAGATACGAATGTTCCACAACGCACAATGTCAATATTCGTTCCTACGATCGAAACTTTTAATTTTATGCTAAACATGACAGTGCTTAATAGAGCTTGTAAGAGTAGCTTAGGACACGTTAATAATAGCTCACAAACTAAATCGTTCCCAGTTAAATAGTACGGTGAGCTACGTTTTATGACGAATCCTTGTAAAGCAACGTTTTATTTTGGTTTTTAAATTTCTTTAAATTGGAGAATATAAGTATTCATATACATAGTGTCCCAAATATAAGGTTTGCTATATTTTATTCCTTAAAAGTTCCTTAAGCCCGTACATGTTCAAAATGTCCACCTTCTGCTACAGTACACTCCCAACACCGACGTCGAATAGAGCGATAAACAGTCTGGTTTTTTATACAGACTGGATTGTAGCTAATGGAATATTATTGATGGAAAGTTCAATCTGATCTCTTAATTTCGTCAGTGTTTGTGGGTTTGTGGCGTACACCGTATTCTTTAAAGTTCTCCAGAGGTAGAAGTCGAGAGGGGTTAAATCGGGAGTGGTTTCTCTTCGTCCTATCCGTCTGTGATTGAATGTGTAATCGAGGAAAGCTCTGGCGGTGGTGTGCCAAATTCAACCCTCCAACTTCGTTGAACCTTAACAACATTCTCTACTTTCCAATAACATTTCAATATCCACTTACGTTCATCGAATGAAAGTCTCACCGCCATTTGGTTTAAAAACAAATGAACAACAATGAACGTGTTGCTATGCTTTTCCAGCGTCGTCTGGATCAAACACAACAAACCTTATATTTCTATCTCATTTCGTTGCTGAATTATAATATTTCAAATAGTGTATATACATCTGTTTGGGAGACTGTAGATCTTTCGTAAATGCGAACTTATGTAAAGCGGGGGATACTTTTAATGTCCAGGGAGGAAGCAGATACAAACATCCTGGTAATTTCGGAACCAAACCTTTTTATTTGAACGTTTTGAACTACAGTAGAACCTCGATAAACCGAATCTCAAGTGAAAAGCTAAATACTTCGATTTTTAAAGGTCTTCCATTTATTACTGAGGGTAAGTAAAATAAAATTCGAATAATATAGATTTTGTGTGAGATTTGACTAACCGTATGGAAATACAACAATTAAATTATTTTAATTAGGTACCTAAAAAGTTAATTAGAATTAAAAGGAAGTTTATACTTTTTGCCTACTTCATGATATGAAGCATCTGCATGTCTACGTCGCTTTCAAAGTGCTAGGGCAGAACATTGTCCGTAGCATCACTCAAACTAATCAGAACAGATTAGGAAAACTAAAAGGGAAGAGATACACTGACATCAATTCGATATATAGAAGTCCGGATTGACAAAATTCGATACTGGGCGAATTTATTTGCGTTAACTTCGATTTATAGAAGCTAACTCTTCCCCCAAAAAATTCGATTTATGGAGGTTCTATTACTTCGAATTATAGAGGTTTTTATCCCTTCAGTGAAAAAAAAATATACTAAAACTTGGAATTAGGATGGAATTCGATTCATCGCGATTCTAATATAAACTGAGTGGCCAGTTTATTAGGAACACCCATGACTATGAAAATCCGTTGGCATAGTAAGTACTACATATCAGTTGGTCACATGACAGTCGGTACCAATATAAAGCGAGAACACACCTGTCAACTGCAAGTGGTTTGACCGTCACCATGGCGAAAACAAATGAACTGAGCGACTTCGAGCGCAGAATGATAGTTGGTGCCCGGCGAGGTGGATCGAATATTTCCGAAACCGCACGCCTTCTAGGCTTTTTCCGAACAACCATTTCAAGGGTTTAACAGGACTGGTTAAACAGCCACATAAAACAACCAGACAAGCCTGTGGTCGCAAACGACTCGTCAATCCAAGGGGTGAGCGTAGGATGGAAATACTTGTTCGTGCGAATAGAAACGTCACGACTCGTCAACTAACCGTGGAGTACAATACATTTCTGAACGCACTACACGCCATATATTGGCAAGGATGGGCCACAACAATCGACGGCCAGTCCGGGTACCTTTGAGCTTCACCCAAAACCACAAAAAACGTCTCCAATTTGCCCGTGATCACCAACACTGAATCGTCGACGACTGGAAGAAGGTCTGCTGGTTGGATGAATCCTGTTTCCTATTGACTATGCAGATGGCCGACAACAGCACAAAGCGATGGACCCCTCCTGTCTGGTTTCCACTGTTCAGGTTGGTGGAGGTTCTGTAATGGTCTGGAGAATACTGGCCATACTCTTGGTCCGCTGGCATACTCTTGGTCCGCTGATACCTGTAGAACAACGCCTTAATGATCAGGGCTATCTGTACATTGTTGCCGACCACGTTAATCCCTTCATGGCTACTGTATTTCCCCCATCGGAAGGATACTTCCAGCAGGACAGTGCTCCATGTCACAAGGCTCGTATGTCACGGAATGGTTCCAGGAGCACAATAATGAATTCAACTTATCCTCTGGCCACCAAATTCTTCGGATTTGAACCCAATCGAACATCTTTGGGATGAGCTGGAACGGGTTATTCGAGGCATGGATCCACCACCATCCAATAAGCATCAACTGGGAACAGCTGTTGCATCCACATGGACAAACATCACGAAACAATACTTCCAGCGGCTAATTGAATCCATGCTACGGCTAATTCGTGTTGTGATAGCTGCTAGGGGTGGCGCAACACAGAATTATGGGGGGGGGGGTTCCTAATAAAAGGTCACTCAGTGTATATTTTATTGTGTTAAAACATTTACTGTTTAATGAATATCTAGACTGAACACAGCGTTGTCGTCGCATTTTATTTACAATAAAGAATGTTTTAGGTCTTAATCAAATTTGCATTTGTAGCTACATTCGGCAAATCTTCAAAAATTTTATTTACATCATCAGTTGTTCAATTCTACGCAATGAATGACTAAAAATCTGTTCTATTTCAACTGTGTGCCCGAATTTAGCACTTGAAAAGCTTTATGCTTTAACAGTTTTGTTATACTTCTGCTTACTTCTCCATATGCTATGGAATTCAGCAAACTCTACAAAAATCTATTTCTTTTTTTTTGTTGTTGTTTTTATTAAATAATGTAAAAAATCGCATCAGAGAAACGATGCAGTAGAGGAAACTAGAAAAGCGAAAGTTATATCCATTTCTAACAGAATAAAATGTATCTCGAGCATTGCTTTTCCTCAAAGGAAATATTTCGTTCTTCTTTATCCGTTGTCTGGATTCTGAAAATTTCACCTCTGCAATTTTCTTTATCTAACTTTTTTTTTTTTTTCGTCGGTGAACCCTTTTTGCTTTACAAGGCTGTAGAATCTCGGTGGAGAAATAAACTCGTTGCGATTCGATTCAGAAGCAACGCTCCGAGTAGAATCACGAATGTTCGGTGGCAGATATATTTCATCTTTCTCTTTCCCAAAAGAATGGAAATCTTTTTTTGGTTCCCTTCTTTAGTCTTTGGTATTATTTAAAATAGCCTCTAGGGTTGGTAGACATATTTCAGGCTGGTTTTTCTCGAAAGGAAACAAGTTAGTTTCTTTCTTTGATTGCGTATGAGGTTGTTTGTTCGTGGAGTCTTATTTGTTAATGCAATTCCAATCGTGACAAAAAAACCAGTGACATTAAATCTATAATCACGTTTGAAATATTTGAGGAAACATTACTTAAAGTGTCGCAAATTCAGAGACACTGCAAAGAACGTGTTCTAAATTTGTCGCCTGTCGATAAATTTTGTCTGTAACACGATAAAAAAAAATTTAAGAACAAACTTGTTTGGTCAATATTGTCTCTTTTCCTGTCAAACTCTACTTCATTAAACGTTTCTTACGTCGTGAAGTAAGTGTTGAGATTCGGCTAACATGTGCTACACTGTGTAAGAGATTCAAAATGAATATTTGTTTTTCTTAATTTGGTGTAAATATTTACAGCGTTAAAACTCTTTAAAATATTGCATTTGGTTCTAAGAAACATTACAGAAGCTGTCACAAAATGAAAAAGAAGATATCGCCGAGTGGCTATTCGAAATCATTTAATTTTGACTATTTCTGTTCTTTTAAATATTTCAATGCGAATCAAATAAAGCAGAAAACCGAAGTATTTTATTTACCATTACAAATTATTTCGACCTGTGTACCCTACATACAGGGAATACTTCCAGAGATAAATGAATGCAGAAATTTGACTCGCCATAGATCTTAAATATTTTTTGTGAATTTTCGAAGTGATTGAAAAGTTCAATTTTTACTTTTATTATTTTTTGACGTGAAACATTACCAAGTTTTTGTAACATTTCGAAAATTTCTCGGTCTTCTTATGTTACGAGAGTGATTCGAAAAGTAAGTTACACTGGATTATTGTAGGTCAAGAAACTTTTAGTTTCTGTAAACATGTGCCTGAACACACAATTAAACATCCGATTTCTTGTTGATAGAATTCCGCTTATTGGTCACAAAGCTCTCGTAAGACTGTTGTTTCCACCTGCTCATCATTGGCAAATAATTCTCCGCCTTAATTTTCTTTCAGCTTGCGCAAGATATAGCGCAAGATCGGGACGGTATGGCAAAAATTTACACCGCCTATCCAGAAATCTGGAGCAAATCTTGTGTTGGACATGCTTCTGCTGACGTGATGTTGTCGTGAATGAGAACTTCACCTCGACTTAATTTCTCACGGCTCTGCGCAAAGACCTTATTGTCTGGCAGTAGAATTTACATTGATTGTTACCCAATTTTTTCCTAGCTCCATGAATTTCGTCTAAACAGTTCGAGTCTGGAGTAACTTCTCAGCTGAAGCGCCACTGTGCACCCTTGCCACGATGCACCTGTTAGGAAAAAACTGATATGAACTCCATCTGCACATACGCCTCACTAAAAACTCTGATTCTGTCATGAGCTAGAACGGTGTAGCTTGCTTTATGAATGAATCATCCTGGTATATTAAGCAGATTAACGCAGATAATTTCACTTTCAAGATGTGCTCTAAAGCACGCTATTTCCAAGGGAACTACATATTTCTATATGAGAATCAAATTAAAGATCAATACACTACATGATCAAAGGAGCCGGGACACCCCTGTGAACACCTGGGGTGTTTCTCCTGGACTGGCCTGGGCCCGCTCATCAAGGTGGACGGAAACCTCAATGCTGATGGCTACAGGACCATTCTGGATAACGGGGCACTTCCAGCGCTGTGGGAACACTTCGGTGACGGGCCGTTCCTCTTCCAGCACGACAATGCGCCTTGCTACAAAGCAAGATCCATATCCGACTAGTTTGACGAGATGCGGGTTGAAGAACTGGATTGGCCCGCCCAGAGTCCTGATCTCAACCCCATCGAACATCTTTGGGACGAATTGTAACGACGTGTGAGATCCAGGATGGTTCGCCCTACATCTGTCCAGGAACTGACCACGAGACTTCTCGAGGAACGGAGGTCAATACCTGTGGACACATACCGTAAACTTGTAGACAGTATGCCATGTAGGGTGGAGGCAGTGATTGAAGCTTTTTGCGGCTTTACGGTAAAGCAACAGGTGTCCCAACTCCTTTGATCATGTAGTGTATTTCGTGTGGGTATTGAATGAGTTCTTGTAAGTAAAAAACTTTATATAACCACGTAGTCTTTTATTAATGGTTTCTAAGATACAGCTATTAGTTAAGTGTTGAATAAGGTCTCCTTATTTTAGTAAAATCGTATGACAGAGCAGTTACCTCGAATTTTACAAAATCCCTTTCTGGAACAACTGGAAGATAACAATGATATGCGAGAACATTTAAATGCAGTTTTTCCTAATCGCGGTAAGGTCACGTGACTGAAAAAGATTATCGTGTATTTTTAATATTTAACATCCACAATTTTCTTACGAAACAAAGTAAATGGGGGGAATATTTTTTTTTTTACTTTGACGATTGGATTAAGTCTGCCATGCTCATCTCTTTCTAGTCTTAGATTTATGAATCCTTTTCCACGTCTTGGAAAATCACTGAACCTCTTGGAAAATCTCAACTCGTTTAACTTAAGTCTCGTTTTCCTTTCTGGTAAAGTCACGTGACTGAACTAGTTTCCTCTGTAGTTTTTTCCACGTGACTGAAAAATTATCGTGTATTTTTAATATTTAACATCCACAATTTTCTTATGAAACAAAGTAAATGTATTTTCGTCCAGCGGTGGATTTTTTTTATTTTGACGATTGGATTACGTTTGCGATGCTCATCTCTTTCTAGTCTTAGATTTATGAATCCTTTCTAAGTCTTGAAAAATCACTGAACCTCTTAGAGCAGTCATTCTCAAGTCGTGTACCGCGAGTGGATTCTCAAGTGTGCCGCGAAAATTTAATAAATATAAATAAACCAACATTTTTAATGAATTTTAATTATCTTTTTTTATTTATTTATTTATTTATTTATTTATTTATTTATTTATTATTATTATTATTATTATTATTATTATTATTATTATTATTAAAATAAGTTGTTTTTGTGCGTTAATAACTAAATCCTAAAAAAAAAATTAAACTCTTCTACTTTTGATCGTCAATATCTTCTGAGAAGCTCAGCGGCTAAAACTACAGTAATATAACCACATTATAACAGGAACGTACTTGTAGACATCTTCAGAAGATTGCTTTAGTTCGGTCACGTGACCTTATCACCTTATATGCTGCGCCTTATTAACCTCAGTGAGGTAGGTTACTTCACAAGTGTAAAAGTAAAGAGTTTGGTTTAACTGAGGTCTGAATTCCCTATTTTTGAGTTATAAAAACTGAGTATTTTAATATTTGCATCACAAGTTTAAACTGGAACATTTCACTGCTTTGGAGGACCCATTAAGTGATACATGTTTTGGATCCATGATTATTTTTTAATACTCTTAGTTTACTCTTTTTCTAAGAATCATCGTCTATTTTTAATATTTAACATCCACAATTTTCCTGTGATACAAAGTAAATGTATTCTCATCCAGAGGGGGAATTTTTTTTCGTTTAGATATAAATCTAATTTTTAATTTGACGATTGGATTAAGTTTGCCGTGCTCATCTCTTTCTAGTCTTAGATTTATGAATCCTCTCCACGTCTTGGAAAATCACTGAACCTCTTAGAGCAATGATTCTCAATAGTCTATCGCGAGTAGATTCTGCGAAAATTTTAATAAATATAAATAAATTAACATTTTTAATGATGTTTAATTATCTTTTTATTACAAGTTTTTTTGTGCGTTAATAACCAAATCTAAAAAATTATACTCTTCTACTTTTGATCGTGAATATTTTCACTATAACAGAAGTTTAAACCGGATCCTTTCGCAGCTTTGGAGTACCCGAAACGTTATCGAGGCGTTTGCGTATTAGGGCATTGCTCTTACACCAATGGTATAGCAAAATTTAAAGCAAAGACTGCTACAAAATAGCGTTGTGGTCATCCACCTGTAACAAGGAGAAACTATACCCTACATACAGGGAATACTTCCAGAGATAAATGAATGCCGAAATTTGACTCGCCATAGATGTTAAATATTATTTTGTGAATTTTCGAAGTGATTGAAAAGTTCAATTTTTACTTTTATTATTTTTTGACGTGAAACATTACCAAGTTTTTGCAATATTTCGAGAAATTTCTCGGTCTTCTTATGTTACGAGAGTGATTCGAAAAGTAAGTTACACTGGACTATTGTAGGTCAAGAAACTTTTAGTTTCTGTAAACATGTGCCTGAACACACAATTAAACATCCGATTTCTTGACGATAGAATTCCGCTTATTCGTCACAAAGCTATCGTAAGACTGTTGTTTCCACCTGCTCATCATTGGTAAATAACTCTCCGCCTTAATTTTCTTTCAGCTTGCGCATGATATAGCGCAAGATCGGTACGGTATGGCAAAAATTTACACCGCCTATCAAGAAATCTGGAGCAAATCTTGTGTTGGACAGGCTTCTGCTGACGTGACGTTGTCGTGAATGAGAACTTCACCTCGACTTAATTTCTCACGGCTCTGCGCAAAGACCTTATTGTCTGGCAGTAGAATTTACATTGATTGTTACCCAATTTTTCCCTAGCTCCATGAATTTCGTCTAAAAATTCGAGTCTGGAGTAACTTCTCAGCTGAAGCGCCACTGTGCACCCTTGCCACGATGCACCTGTTAGCAAAAAACTGATATGAACTCCATCTGCACATACGCCTCACTAAAAACTCTGATTCTGTCATGAGCTAGAACGGTGTAGCTTGCTTTATGAATGAATCATCCTGGTATATTAAGCAGATTAACGCAGATAATTTCACTTTCAAAATGTGCTCTAAAGCACGCTATTTCCAAGGGAACTGCATATTTCTATATGAGAATCAAATTAAATTAAACTAGACAGTGTGTCCTTGGAGGAAAGATCAATACACTACATGATCAAAGGAGCTGGGACACCCCTGTGAACACCTGGGGTGTTTCTCCTGGACTGGCCTGGGCCCGCTCATCAAGGTGGACGGAAACCTCAATGCTGATGGCTACAGGACCATTCTGGATAACGGGGCACTTCCAACGCTGTGGGAACACTTTGGTGACGGGCCGTTCCTCTTCCAGCACGACAATGCGCCTTGCCGCAAAGCAAGATCCATATCCGACTGGTTTGACGAGATGCGGGTTGAAGAACTGGATTGGCCCGCCCAGAGTCCTGATCTCAACCCCATCGAACATCTTTGGGACGAATTGGAACGATATGTGAGATCCAGGATGGTTCGCCCTACATCTGTCCAGGAACTAAGCACGACACTCTTCGAGGAATGGAGATCAATACCTGTGGACACATACGGTAAACTTGTGGACAGTATGCCATGTAGGGTGGAGGCAGTGATTGAAGCTTTTTGCGGCTTTACGGTAAAGCAACAGGTGTCCCAACTCCTTTGATCATGTAGTGTATTTCGTGTGGGTATTGAAGGAGTTATTGTAAGTAAAAAACTTTATATAATCATTTAGTCTTTTATTAATGGTTTCTAAGACACAGCTATTGGTTAAGTGTTGAATAAGGTCTCCTTATTTTAGAAAATCGTATGACAGAGCAGAGTTACCTCGAATTTTACAAAATACCTTTCTGGAACAACTGGAAGATAACAATGATATGCGAGAACACTTAAATGCAGTTTTTCCTAATCGCTAGAGTGGTCAACAGTGATCAATAACTATTTGGCCAACAAGATCATCCGATCTAATGCTCGCTCAGATTTACACATGGGGGGGGGGGGGGGGTTAAAGGGTGAGGTTTAAAAATCACAGTCAATACACGAGACGAGCATATTGCACATATAACAGATGCTGTAGACCAAATAAGAGAATGTAAAGATACCTTCAGGCGCGCAACTCGCCACGTTCTCACAAGAAGTGAAAAATGCATCGAAGAATACGTGACGGAATATTCGAGAATTTGTTATGATATAATTACTAGAATGTTAATGCAGTAAAATGAAAATCTTATAGAAATTTCATAATTTGTATTTTAAATAGCTGTATCTCAGAAATCATTAATAAAAGACTACATAACTACATATAGATAAACTTTTTGATTTACAATAATTCATTCTTTGCCCACACGAAATACTCAGCTTTCCTCCAGAGACATCCCTTATCTATTCTGTATTTAGTTGATCACCTATATTATTTTTAATAGTTTGAATTAAGTAACTTTGTCTTTTAGAGATCTTATATTGATCTGAGTTCTTGAAGACCTTGCTAATGTGTACACCACTGTTTATTAACAAATTATGCGTGTAAGAGATCCAAAGTTTTATCAAAAAAAAAAAAGATGGTGAATACGAAAGTTCGGATTATAACTACAATTTCCGTAATAGAGATAGTATATAGAAATTACCTTGAATATTATTTCAAAAGAGTGGTCCTTTAAGAGTCTAGAGAGAAAAGAGCCATAGTGGGAGATGGAAGAGATAAGAAAAAGGTGGAAATGGAATATTAAGACGAAACTTGTGCGAAGTGGAATGGCATATGGAACGGCGCCAAGGAAATACTTTCCAGTGAAAAAAAAAAGTTGAAATGGCTAGAAAGGATGATAGAGTAAGAGGAGAGGTGGAGGGTGGGGGATTAAATGGGAAAGAAAAGTCTCCGCAAACACGAAGAAAAATGACATGCCAAGAACAAATAGATCAGAACGGTCTAAGGAAAGCCAATTAGGCTTCTCGTTGCAAAGTTGATCAGCTGGAGCGATGGCTGTTTGCTTTATTATCATTATTAGTGAAACGGAAAGATCTAGAGTAATCATGTACTTTTCTCTCGATTAAAAAATGCAATTTATTTTTCAGGAAAAATAGAATTTTGGACTATGGATTCATTTGACATAAATTCCAAGAAAAGATAACGTATTTGTTTTTACTCATTCCCACACGCCTCTGCGACTTGTCTTCACAAATGACAAATAAAATCGAAAGCACGCTAACAAGCGGCAGGGAACACGATACAAAGTCTAGATTACGTAGGCGGGGGTCACTAACAATCAGGTAAGGAAGGTATATTGTCCTCTAAGCATCCACATATTCCCTCTCCTAGGAGGGCATCTTCTGTTTGCACGCCGATCGATTCATGAACTCTTCTGAAAGGAGTCACTGAAATAGAACAAACATTGTATTGTTTTTATTTTTAGTGTTTTAAAAATCAATATTATTTACAACTCCGTTCATGTTGTTAAGGAAGGTTTCCGCCACGTTCTCAATTCTCTCAGGGATGCCTTTTGTGCTCCGTTGTAACCGATGCATAGGACGAGCGTTGTTTAATTAAATTTTCCGTCGGGGAATTTGTCCGAATTGATTTGGCACTGTTCATAGTGGACGTTGCTATGGCAAAAGTGATCTTTTTGGGGTGAAGTGACCGTTGTTTTAACACATGGTGATCCCAACAATGTTTGCTCCAAAGGGGGTTATGGCGTAGTTTCCTTTCAATTGCTCCTTGTCAGGCAATACGAATTGCTTCGAAGAACTGGAAAAGAAAACATTGTGGACAAAAGTGCTCGGAACGAAAAGGACCACCGGGGCTACGAAATGAATACGTAAATTAAAGTTTCTTTAACCTCGTGCTTCTAAAGAGCTACTGATATTTAAGTTAGAAAATGACATAAAATATCACTATGGAATCTATATACGTCGGATTAATGCAGTTGTTCTTTAATAAACGAAAATTAATTTTAGAACTGAATCTTAATTTGAATTTTATGTAAATTAAGCTTTTATTTAGCCGTTGCGTTTTAAATCAAATGAGTAAAAAAAAAAAAAAAAAAAAAAAAAAAAAAAAAAAAAAAAAGTTCTTCCAGTCGCGCAACTTGCTTCAGCTCTCTTGAGCTCGCCATTTACAAACGGCGGCTTAGCCAGACTCCATTTGCCACATTGATGTATTTCTCGTTTTATTTCTAGATATGTCACGAGGATTTCTTCGTGAAAGTTAAATAGACCGACCATGACCTTTTGGAAGGACTTAATATCGATTGCGACGAAATAAAAAAGAAACTTGGAACCTTATGAGAATGCCTCTTCAAGCTGGAAATGTCGGTTGCGGTATCTAGTAATGGATCATGGAAAGGTAAGGGCAATTGAAAACTGAGCACAGTAGTTATTAAGTTTCTGAATAAACAAATAAAGATTTAATATTTTAAATCAGAAATTATGTCAGTCAAGGTTCAAGTTATTCGTATTTGACAATGAAACGGTTGTTGGATCTTGTAAAAATCGTCGTCGATCAATGAAAAATTGAAAAAATAAAGCGTAATATGAACATTTATAATGTTTAAGCTGTATAAATTAAATTTATTCCTTTTTTTTCCCTTGATAATGTATTTAAAAATAAAAACGTTCATATTTGTTGCTCTTTACTAGGTACTATGATTATTTTTTTTAATGTATGCAACATCTGATTAATATTTAGTGTTTAATTTTCATTTAATAAGTTTAATGTACATTATTAATAATTTATAATCATCTTTATTGTACAATATCGTACACTTTGAATAATCTTGAAGTTAATGTTCGGATTACGTTGGCCCATTCTCATCTCTTACTAGTCTTAGATCTATGAATCCGCTCCGTGTCTTGGAAAATCGCTGAACCTCTTCGTGTTTCTCAGGCGGGTCCGCGAAAGATTGTAACGTTTTGAAATGAACGTTACTTTAATAGATTTGAAATAAATAGAGTTTAAACTTTCTACTATTTGTATAATTAACTTTTCTTAATAATCTCAATTAAAGTTAAGTTTTAATATAAACATTACTAAACCAGCAAACTATCTTCACAACATTGGTGAAGTTAAAATTGAAACAAGAAAATTGGCATTGATCAAGTAAAGTGGATTTAAGGTTCTAAACGTCGTTTAAACCGTACATTGCGTTGTGTTTAACTAAAAAATTAAAGACAAAAAGATTATGATAAATCTAAATCAGATTTGCGTTATGAAAAATGGTTGTATTCATTAATAGTGATTTGCAGATAAGAAAATGAAACCAACAAGCATTACAAAATAAAGTTTTTAATTTGCAAAAATAAAGAATTTAACAAATCATTTATAAAGATAAATTTGTGTGGCCTACTATAAAGAATAAAACAGTTAAGTTAAAATGGAAGCTGACTACTCCGCCCTACTATTACAAAGTAGTAAAAGGGGCAAGAAAAAATTAAATAGAAAATTTGGAATTACATTTTTTGCTCAAGAAGGAAGAATAGAAGAAATATTATATAAAACTATAAAAGGATTCAAATGTAGGAGTTTACTTCCGGAGAAGAGATCATCTGGCAAAGCCCAAAAAATCTTCAATATAGTTAAGTAGAAGATGTCCATCTTGACAGAAGAAAAGAAAACGTGAAGAAAATGAAGCTTACATGTCCAAGGCAATGGAAGAAACTAAGATATCAGGAAATTATCTTCGAAGAATCATCATTCAGAAATACTAAGTGGAAGATGAATGCTGAGGTGGCCAATAAAGATGTTGTTTCCCCATGCTTGCATACTAGCAGAGTGGAAGAGTAGTGGAGTAGTAACTAAAATTTTCTGAAGCAGACGAATTCTTACTCTAGGAGCAACAATCAGGAGGCACACAATAGACACGTGGTGACAATAGAAAATCACTCTCACAGCATGAGTATGTAAATGAAAGATCATCAGTAAAATCAACATCAACAATGGGGCAATCAGCTGTAGCATTGTTGATAAACATTTTAACAGATAAAAAGCTATCTATTATATATATTTTATTTCAAACATAAATGCTTCCTAGATAGATAAAAACTATAATATTGTAATAAACTTTAACAACAAGCAAACTTGTAAGGTTAAAATTAATCCTTAACAAATTGCCAAGGAAATGTGATGACAAAAAAAATTATTAAATTTTTTGAAACATCACAAGATAAAACTGATAAATAACTAAATTTATCCTTAATTTTAGAATTACAAAATGAATTTCAGGAATAATTTTCAATGAAGATAACTCTACTTTAGCGCGTATCTGATCTCACGCAAATAATTTCTTCGAATTATTTTACCAGTCCGCAAAGAGAGAATGGTTGAGAAACACAAGACTCTAGCTTTTAAGCCTCCAATACGAATTTGACATAAAACCCTTTGCACTACCAAAGTATCGAGTTAGACTAATTTCTAATCCGCTAGATCAAATTTTAATGGGCCTCTGTTTGTATTGCTTTTGGTCATCTGTCACTACAAATAAATTAAATCGATAAACATTGTATTATTATTCACATTGTATTTGGATGATCGCTTATAAAAATTTTACTCGGTAAATAGCTTAGTTCTGTCCCTACAGAGTTCAGAGGCATTTGGCGGATTGACGTTCATTTGAACGACTGACGAGTTGGCTCGAAAGCCTCGGCGGGTTACTCGTTGCCAACAATTGGGTGACGTCAAGAGAAACCTGTCAACTCCTATTAACGTCGCTGGAACCCACTCACTTATCTAATTTCGTCGGGATTCAAGGGTCAACTAGTCTTTTTAAAAAAGCCGACGCTGACGTTAAAAGGAGTCGTGCCCACTACGGTACTGCGATCGTTGTCTTTCATTTGCAGTTTCTCTTCCTCGTCATTAACCGTTTCAATTACTTTGGAAAGGAAATGATCGTCGCTTGGATGAAATTCTTCATCAGGTATCAAGGGAATAATGAAAACCGGTAAATAAAGGGCACGATTTAATTAGCTTTTTCCATAATGGGAAGTGTTGAAATCCTTGCATTATATCTTTTTAATATAAACTATTTCGTTCCTAAATTTGTTATTAAATAAAAGTGAAGTCTTAAAAATTCTTTAGGAACTGCTTCTTATTAGATGATATATTAGTTTTTCAATCATAAAATTAACTTGAAGCTAAATAAACATCTTCGGTTTATTTATAAATAGAAATGACTTCCAGTAATCCTTCCGCGTTTTAGAATGAATAACATTTAGTTCATAGAACTGTGAAATTTCATTTAACTTCAAATGGATTAAAGGATCTCAAATAGACTCTACTGAAAACTTTTCGGGTTTCCCGTTTAAGCTTACTTTTCTTGTTTATTTAAATGAAACCGACCATTCTCTTCTGCGTTTCTAAGTGCTCTCGAGCAGAAAAAAGATTTCTCAGTTTGACTTTGTTTAAACACGGAACTATTTACGACGGAAAAGTGCTTCCAGTTTTCTCGTCTGTTTTGTTTAGACGATTACTCAGAAAAGAGAAAGCATAATTAACTAATTGGATCTTGTAATTAATTCAGAAAATTGCCTCTTAAATCCCGCGTAATCTGTTTAGTTTGGATTGTGCGAAGACTTCATGAAGATTTATTCGTGATTAAGCTAATCGGGCTTCCAAAAAATTACTTATTGGAATCATTCACCTTTTTATTAAAAAAATTTCTAAAACTTCTTTCAGGTTTTTATTCCTACATTAATTAAAGTGAACTTTTCTTTTTCCTAGAGATTTGGAAAATAACATGTTTACACAGGGATGGTTAAAAAGGAACTAACTAACTGTTAGAAATTGTGATTGGATGACTCGGGCCCGTGCTTCGGGAGCCGCTGTTATTGGAAAAATTAAGACTGTTTTCTTAGGGATGATAGATCTTATTTTTTAATTTACTCTATATACTTCAATTTGCTCAATAGATGATTTACTTGGTCATCGCAACTAGCTAATCATCTTGGTGAAAGTGTATAAATAATTCATGCAATTTTCCTCCATAAGTGAAAGATAGATATATCAAAGAACTTTTTTTAGAACGTAAAATAGTAAATTTATCCAATAATTTGTTTTTCACATTTTCTAGATTATAGTATTCTGCATCTGAATCGAGTCACTTTTTTGAAGGCTGTTATCTCAGATTCAATGGTCTTTATGTTTTCGGACTTAATCTGGCAAAAATAATTGTTTTTTTAATCAACACATTCAGATAAAGTTTATTATTTCATGTTGTTAATGAGGTTCCTTAAAAAATTTTGTTCCCCTTGATTAGGATAAGGCAGAATAATCCAACTTCGATCCGCTTCCAGTTGAACGTTTCCAGAGAACCTACTCCAACTCGGAATTCAAGACGAAGCCGCTTCACAAGAACAATTTGCTTGTATAAAAGCTTTAATTTTAAATATTCGAGATCTTGCTATATTTCAGTTCGAATTTTAATTTTGTAATATTCAATGAAATTGTAATTTTCTGCAATAAATTTCTTTTTACTGATCTATTATTGCAACAAAAATATTAAAATCTCACTTCTGAATTAATTAGTCTTTAGTACTGTGAAAATAAGTTAATAAACCGTGGTTATTTAAAACTTTATAACTTATAAACAAATTTTAAAAATAATATAATTAACTTTTAATTGTTATTAACACGTCATAATATATTAACTGGTCACCTAAGTTATGTTAATATGAACATTGAGGAAAATATTAGACAATTAAAAATTACTTTCACGTTACTGATCGTCATAATTCACTTTGGATGGTTTCTTAGCAATCTCAACATATATGCATAGTTCGCGTTTAACTATGCCAAAAATTATGCTCAAGAATTATAGAAAAGGACCAATTAGGAAACTCACTGAAAACAACCGATCAGGAAAAATACCGGTAAGGACTCATCAAGATCTTGACATTACCGATGGGGCAGTCATAAGTGGGACCATGGTCAGTAATAAATAGCTGATTGTATGGTTTCTTAGCTATCTCAACATGTATGTAACTGTGTATTTTTTTTCAAATAATTCGTATACAACACGATTATACAATGAGATCAAATAGTCTGCTTCCCCTTTTTTCTTATTGTTTGTAAGAATATTTTTGAAATTGAAATTGAAAAGTAACGACAAGGTTTGTTCTCTTAAAAATTGTAGACCTCAATAAACTTTTAAACTTGAAATAACCAAGTGCAAGTTTTTTTATTAAAAACTTAATAAAAATCAATAAATTTAACCAAGTGCAATTAAAATTACTGAATGAAAATGCTTTTAAAATTTATTCAAACAATTTAAAATATGAATAATTTTGGGATCTAAATAACGAAATTAAAAAAATTTAAAACATTTGTAGTAACTACTATTACCGTTATCATAATTTAGAATAACAATAATAGAAGATCTTAATAATTTTTATAATACTTATTTAAATTTAAAACACTTATTTTACGAAAATACTTCATAGATTCTTTTAGGATTGAAGTATTGAAATAACCATTGTGATAAGGTCACGTGACTAAACTAGTTTTCCTCTGGTAAGGTCACGTGACCGAAAAAATTATCGTAAATGCATCAGAGTAAATGTATTCTCGTCCATTGGAGGGAATTTTTTTTTTTTTAGATATAAATCTAGTTTCTACTTTGACGATTGGATTATGTCTGCCATGCTCATCTCTTTCTAGTCTTAGATTTATGAATCCTTTCCACGTCTTGGAAAATCTCAACTCGTTTTCCTCTCTGGTAAAGTCACGTACCGAGGGGTCTGACAATACCCTGAATCTTTGACAAAGGTAAAAATGAATCTCCGCGAATCTCACCGAATCTGTTCTGAATCCCATGTTTTTGAATCCTGAATCTAACTTCAGAAACCGATATCTCGCCCTAGATTTTCGAAAAAAATCGAGACAAGAAAAAAAGTTACTACATTTGGCTATGAATCTCTGATAAATTGTTGAATCTTAAGTAAATCTTACACGAATATCTGAATCCCATAGTGAATCTGAGAATCTCGTAGGATTCGCGGAATTCTGGCAAATCTGAATCCGTTGACAGTTCCCTGAATCTTGATGAAATTATCGAGATTCACGAATCTTTGCCCTAATTTTGTTGAATGTCAGACCCCTCGTAAAAAGTAAAAACAAAAATTAGGCCCTGCTTGTCTTGGATCTAGTTTTCGTTCCAAGACAAGCAGGGCTTATTTTTTTATTAAATAAAAGGAAAAAAATAAAAATTAGGCCCTGCTTGTCTTGGAACTAGTTATCATTCCAAGACAAGCAGGGCTTATTTCT
>JAHWFO010004499.1:3244880-3286588 GCA_023313115.1 Rhysida immarginata | reverse complement strand
AAAAAAATAAAAATTAGGCCCTGCTCGTCTTGGAACTAGTGTTCGTTCCAAGACAAGCAGGGTTTATTTTTTTATTAAATAAAAGGGAAAAAATAAAAATTAGGCCCTGCTCGTCTTGGAACTAGTGTTCGTTCCAAGACAAGCAGGGCTTATTTTTTTATTGAATAAAAGGGAAAAAAATAAAAATTAGGCCCTGCTCGTCTTGGAACTAGTGTTCGTTCCAAGACAAGCAGGGCTTATTTTTTTATTAAATAAAAGGGAAAAAAATAAAAATTAGGCCCTGCTCGTCTTGGAGCTAGTGTTCGTTCCAAGACAAGCAGGGTTTATTTTTTTATTAAATAAAAGGAAAAAATAAAAATTACATTTTCCATGTTAATCTCTTTATAGTCTTAGTTTTTTGAATCCTTTCCACGTCTTGGAAACTCACTGAACCTCTTGGGAAATCTCAACTCGTTTTCCTCGCTGGTAAGGTCACGTGACTGAAAAAATTATCGTGTATTTTTAATATTTAACGTCCACAATTTTCCTACAAAACAAAGTAAATGGGGGAATATTTTTTATTTTACTTTGACGATTGGATTACGTCTTCCATGCTTATCTCTTTCTAGTCTTAGATTTATGAATCCTTTTCACGTCTTGGAAAATCACTGAACCTCTTGGAAAATCTCAACTCGTTTAACTATAGTGGCTAGAAGAATTGTGTGGCAGCGAGCGTTCAAATCTGATTCTTCGAATGATGATGCCGCCAGATAGCAGCTAGACATCCAAACGTTACTATAATAATGCTCCATTAATTTTTTCGTAAAATTTATAAATTTGATTTATTATTGCATTTCATTCCAGAACATTAAATAACATACCATTTTAATAATATTTCGACCCTCCCCCTTTTAGTTTTAATTTAGTTTTAATTTAGTTCGACACGACCGTTTCACACAGAGTTATTTTCTTCATCTGATTCTAATTTTGCAATAAAATAGCACCCCTGCCCTTCTTGCTGTTGCATTTTAAAATTTCAAGAACCACTTTTCTGTCTAGATTTCTCATTTATTTTATGTAAAATCTAAGAAAATCAGAATAATTTATAAAAATTCCTTATTTTTAAATAATGAAATGCAATCAAAACAGCTTTAAATACAAATTTATTATATATCTTCCTTTTTTTTAAATAATAAGAATTTTTTTTTCAAAACTATTAACCTAAAATATCTGATATTTAAATATTTTATCATCACATAAAAAAGTAATTTGGTTGTTATTCATGTGATAAATGAATTTTATATGAAAAAAGATTTTTTCAATATTGTGCATTCAACATATGAGACCTTACAGGGGCGAACGCCTCATTTCTTGAATTTTTTTTCCTGAAACATCTGTGAAAATTCATTTTTTATCATTTGTAAGGTAGTCAGCTGTGTACAGCATTATATTATTAGATTTTATGTTTATATTTAATTGAACTTAATTTAGCAGATCTATGTTTAATGATTAATTATTCAAAATGTAATTTCTCTGGCTCAGAAGGGCTCATATTCCATGCTTTATCTTATTAGGGATGGATACCTTCATCCATCTCTGATCTTATATTTTAACTTACTTATAATGGCAGATATTTTTCATTTATTTTAACGTTAAAGAGTATTCTCAAGTTCTGTGAAAGACAATTACCTAAAATAAATAAACTTCATCCTAAGATTAATGTTATAAATAAACTTAAGTCACCCGTAATATAGCTGAAAAAACCCTCCTTCATCCTAAGATTTCCATCTCATCTCCCGGGTAACTCGCATCTATGTCGATTGCAGTGCCACCGCTACTATCATCAAATCGGGAATCAACCACGTAGCATTGCGAGTAGTAGCCGTTGCCACACTATTCTTCTAGCCACTATGTTTAACTGCTGTGTTTAACTTAAGTCTCGTTTTTCTCTCTGGTAAAGTCACGTGACTGAACTAGTTTCCTCTCTGGTAAGGTCACGTGACTGAAAAATTATCGTGTATTTTTAATATTTAACATCCACAATTTTCTTACGAAACAAAGTAAATGGGGGGGAATATTATTTCTTTTTTACTTTGACGATTGGATTAAGTCTGCTATCCTCATATCTTCCTAGTCTTAGATTTATGAATCCTTTCTACGTCTTGGAAAATCTCTGAACCTTATGGAAAATTCTCAACTAGTTTTCCTCTCTGGTAAGGTCACGTGACTGAAAAATTATCGTGTATTTTTAATATTTAACATCCACAATTTTCTTATGAAACAAAGTAAATGTATTTTCGTCCAGCGGTGGATTTTCTTTTACTTTGACGATTGGATTACGTTTGCGATGCTCATGTCTTTCTAGTCTTAGATTTATTAATCCTTTCCAAGTCTTGAAAAATCGCTGAATTTAAGTGTGCCGCGAAAATTTAATAAATATAAATAAACCAACATTTTTAATGAATTTTAATTATCTTTTTATTATTATTATTATTAAAATAAGTTGTTTTTGAGCGTTAATAACTAAATACTAAAAAAAATTAAACTCTTCTAATTTTGATCGTCAATATCTTCTGAGAAGCTCAGCGGCTAAAACTACAGTAATATAACCCCATTGTAACAGGGACGTACTTTTAGACATCTTCAGAAGATTGCTATAGTTCGGTCACGTGACCTTATCACCTTGTGTGCTGCGCCTTATTAACCTCAGTGAGGTAGGTTACTTCACAAGTGTAAAAGTAAAGAGTTTGGTTTAACTGATGTCTGAATTCCCTATTTTGAGTTATAAAAACTGAGTATTTTTAATATTTGCATCACAAGTTTAAACTGCAACATTTCGCTGCTTTGGAGGACCCATTAAGTGATACATGTTTTGGATCCATGATTATTTTTTAATACTCTTAGTTTACTCTTTTTCTAAGAATCATCGTCTATTTTTAATATTTAACAACCACAATTTTCCTATGATACAAAGTAAATGTATTCTCATCCAGTGGGGGAATTTTTTTTTGTTTAGATATAAATCTAATTTTTAATTTGACGATTGGATTAAGTTTGCCATGCTCATCTCTTTCTAGTCTTAGATTTATGAATCCTTTCCACGTCTTGGAAAATCACTGAACCTCTTAGAGCAATGATTCTCAATAGTCTAACGCGAGTGGATTCTGCGAAAATTTTAATAAATATAAATAAATTAACATTTTTAATGATGTTTAATTATCTTTTTATTACTATTATAAGTTTTTTTGTGCGTTAATAACCAAATCTAAAAAATTATACTCTTCTACTTTTGATCGTCAATATTTTCACTATAACAGAAGTTTAAACCGGATCATTTCGCAGATTTGGAGTACCCGAAACGTTGTCGAGGCGTTTGCGTATTAGGGCATTGCTCTTACTCCAATGGTTTAGCAAAATTTAAAGCAAAGACTGCTACAAAATAGCGTTGTGGTCATCCACCCTTACCTGTAACAAAGAGAAACTATGAAGAAATATTATCCGGGAAGCGCACTTGTAGTAAAATTATCTATGTAATCGCAGCTGAAGTCCCCGAGCATAATTCGACGACTTGAAGTAATAAGAGCTTTATCATAGGAATTGATCAGCCAAAAACCGAGATCTCTAAACGGCGGTTGAATTAAGTTTTAATATTAATAGGTCTTCGCTGAAAATTTCGCTGCCACACGAACAATTTTATTATGAAATGAAAAACCAAATAATTAAACGAGTAAGCTTCATGAAGTGATCGATCCATACTTGTTTTGTGTCCCGATTATTTTTTAATACTGTCTGTCAATTCCAACTTGGCCTCTCGTTATCACAGCTTAAAATCTGAAAGACTGATTACTTTGTTATATTAGAATGTTATTTTTGCTCGCAGAGAATATACTGAATAATCCTTCAGGAATAGGAGGATGATTTACCGAATTCCAATATAATTTCTCCAGTTATTTCTTGAATTCAAATATTAATTCTATTAATGAATACCAAACGTTAACGGCAACTGCAAAAGATCTAGTTTAATTCTTAATAGTATTTAGCATCCACAATTTTCTTATGATACAAAGTAAGTGTATTCTAGACCAGTAGAAGAATAGATTATTATTACTTTTTTTTTTAATTTGACGATCCGATTAAATTTGCCCATGCTCGTCTTAGATCTATGAATCCGTTCCACGTCTTGGAATATCACTAAATCTCTTACAGCAATGATTTTCAACCAGTGTCCCATGACTAAATCTTTGAAATTTTTTTTTTAATTATCTTTTTATTACATTTATAATAAGTTGTTTTTTGCGTGTTAATAACTAAATTCTAAAATATTAAACTCTTTTACCTGTGATCATCATAATTAAATGTGCCACAATTCAAGTCTGCCGTGAGGGGGGGAAAAGGAAAACAAAAAAAAAAAAAAAAAAAGAAAAACGCAGTCTTAAGAGTGCGCATAAATCACTAAAATTTTTCATAAAAGCCTTGGATTTTTTATGGATATTTAATTCCATCACAATTTACCTCACACTTTATTTAAAAATCAATTCTGTAGGGAAGCATCTCAGAAGTCATATCGGAAGAAGCCACGTTTTTGTTGCACTTTTCTTTCACTTTCAAAAAGTTATCCTATATTGATTTAAAAGTAGCTTTAATGTACTGCCCGGTTCTTGACGACTTTACCGTGATTTTTATTTATTCGAAATATTTATTTCAGTATGCTTAACTCTTCGTTAAAGTAATAAAAGTTTTAAAATTATGGATTTTCTTTACTTATTTACGAAACCTTTTATCGATTACTCTCCGCCCTCGACGCATAAACAAGTTATTACCTTAATAAAAATTAACTGCATAGCTAATAAGGCAAAACAAGTTTCCTAATAATCAAAGTGATAGAAATTTTGTTTACCTATAATGATTTAAAGCTTAATTTCGATTGTAATCTAATTACAAATCTCTGGAAACAACTTCCCAAACAAACTCCGTTCAGCTCGACTTCTCCGTTAATATGAAATTTAATTAAACATAGAAAAAATATTTTCTAGTAATCTAATACTGCCGAGAATTAAATTTGAGTGAATTCTTATTGTATTTCATTACTAACAGACTTCATGCTATCAATAATTTCAATAATAAATGATAATCTCTATCAAAGTTTTATATTTTAAGTAACATTTAATTATCTTCGCCTTTGAAACAAGCTTTCATCTTTATAACGTTAATCCAATAAACAAAACCACAAAATACTATACAACTTGCTCGTAGGAGAGGCTATTAAAATTTACATTACGAATCCATTAAAAACGAGTTCTCATTCTCCTCTCCGTCTGATAAGGTTATCTTCCCTTTATTACTGATAATTAATTGGAAAATTAGCTATTAAAAAAGCAGGATCGTATTACATAAGAGGCGATTAAGAGCCGGTATTGATTACATCCTTAGGGGGAATAGGAGAGTTGTTCCGAATCGGAAAAACATTCGAAAGGAAAAAGTTTTGAAGGGCAACTGAAGCATTTCATTTGGAATTAATTAGTGCTAGATGAGAACAAATCATAATAATTAAGTTATTGCACTTAAAATTTATTAATGAAAAAGTGCTCTTATTAGAAAAAAAATAAATATATTTCTATAATTAACTGTATTTTAATTATATTTCTTGCATGCAAAAAAAAAAAAACAACCACCAACTTTTAAGAGATGTCATCAAATCTCTTCTTGATTTCCTAGAGAGATTTGTAATTTACATATAAATTACATTTAAAAAATTTCGATTAAAAAATATTAAATTATCATTAATTTAAGACGGCAAACTTTAATGAGGATAAAAGGGCCGAAAAGACTCAACTTCGAGATGGAGATTGCCCAAATTATCTTTTTCTTTTTCCTTCTCTCTTTAATATTAATTTAATGGCGACTGCTTTTTAATTCGTAAGGTAATTTAGTCGGGCGTTTTTAATTGCTCATTGACAGACAGGGAAAAATGCTTAGGTTTAAAAAAAATAAATAAATAAAAAAAAACAGTAACATTTTCAGGAAGTAAGGTTTCATAAAAAAATTATTTCTTAATTTCCTTCAACTCATTTTTTCTTAGTTAGAAAAGCCCGTTTTAAATCGAATCTTCTAATTATAGTCGACAAGCGACTCCTATAGCCTTTCAATGGAATAACTTTAAATAAGAATTTTGGAATATTAATGAATTTCATCTAATAAATAAATACATACATACATACATTATTTTTTTTAAATTTATTTTCTTGGTTATCCTTGGGTACATTTGATATTAATATTATTAATACATGTATAAGTACAAAGAAATCTAATAGCATAATACACGTATAACAGTATAACATTTATAATTTTAAATAATTTTAAAAAAGTTATAAAATAAATACAAAGTTTGTTAAAAGACCAATGAGTCAAGTACCAAGAAAAGAAAACCACCCAAGAACCTAACCTAAGCTCATATTGGAAGTTATCATTTATATAAAATCGGCGACGGTGGACGTTGTCACAACAAAGAAAAAATCTAACAATGGGTATTTCCCGATTATACAAACGGGTGGGTTCGCTTCTAGTAAAAGATAAAATAAGGAAAATAAAAAAATAAAATATTTATAAAATTTATAAAACAATATAAAAATATTTAGACTGGAAAAAGGTGTTCAATACTAAACAAAGTTAACAAAGAAATCCATTTCTTGATTTTAGTATGTAATTCCTAATCAAAGGTTTAAATTTGATATATGAAAGAATGAGATTGTATATGCTTTTAGAAAGAAAATAATATTGCTGCGAGGTAAAGATATTGTTTAGTAACAAAGCGAAGAATTATTCTATAAAATTATATCATTTGCATATAAATATTTTTCTTATAAAAAATTTAGTAGACAATCATTACCAAATAAGATTCTCAAAATAGCATTTTGATCATCCCCCAGCTTTTTAATGTGTTTCGAGCTTCCCCAGATGACAATTTCATATTGAATAATTGAAGAGTAGAAAGAAAAATACAAATTTTGTAGAAGTTGTGTAGGTAAATAAAACTTTAATTGAATTAAAATCCATCCAATATATGCAATTTTCTTTAATAATGATTGGCAATGTAAATCACATTGCGTGCTACGAATTTAAAAGTGACATTTTAAATGCATTTTTTTTTCCTACTGAAAATGTACTAAAGATGAAGATTTCTTCTTCTTTACTTACTAATCACCACATAATCAAGGAATACTTGGATTGCAATTAAACTCATTTTAATATTAATTTAAGATTGAATTTTGAACATTTTGCATACAGAAATTTTTGTTTATTCTGGGACGTAGAATCATGCTGTTAATTTTCAGCATTCTCTTTAGAAATACACTGTATAGGCGAATAAGGACGCATAATGTGTACGGCTGTTTTATTTTCAATTATTTTATTTGACATAACTTTCTACACCTTAATAGAGCCAATCTACTTATTTTCTCTAACTTTCGAAAGTGAGCGAATTGCCATAGCAATAAGGTTGCTTCATTCTCACTTTTGATTGTAGGTAACCAAGAAGATCGCATTTCCGTGCACTCGACGAAAATTACTGTAGATTTCGCTTTTGACAGTACTAACACAGTTATTTCTTGGAGAGAAAAAAGCAAGTTTTCTTTTCAAATTCTTTTTTTTTTATTCCTTCCACACACAAGCTTTAAGATACTTGTTGTTAATAAACAAATTATGTTAAAAATAATTTTCTCTTCCTTTTTTTATTTTTTTTTAAGAAGTAAATTACAGTAAACAAGTTCTATATTCTCAAGAGAAATTAATTTAATACAGGTAGGATTAACACTAGAGTGACCAAGTTAATGAATTTTAGAAGTTCAATATTTAATTTTTTCTTGTTTGGACAGGTAAAGAAATCTAAATTTCACTTCCATTTGAGTTCAATAATTATAAAATATATAGAATAGCTCACTGTAAAACGAAATTGAATAAAAAAGACAAAAATATTTTTTTATATACGTAAAATATTTCGTTTCTTTGAAGTTTGGATTCTGTCTCTAAGATTTTGTTGGGAGTTGTTGAAGCTTCATTACCTGATAGATTCAAGACGCAAAAAGATTCATGGTTTCGACCAAATTTTCATTAAAAAAAAACTGGTATTTTAAATTTAAACATCTCACAAACTATATAAGACTTCCATTAGGACTATAAATACTACGTAAAATTAAGAATTACATCCTTAAGAGCTTTTAAATTACGAGTGCCTGGCTTACAATGCGATTTTTTTGTCTCATTTATCAATGCCTAATTAAATAGATAAGTACTATAGGGTCCGTAATAAATTGGCAAAGATACTTCCGAAAGCAGAGCCATGTGGAATTCATTTACCCTCGAAAAAAAAAAAGAAGTAACTGACATTGTATCTCATCGCTACCCCCTTTAAAAGGCTTCCTGAGATGAAATGTTTATGGCCGACATCTGTAAATAAAACGATATCCCTAGTTACTCTCGATAAAAAAAAATCAACGCTCCCACTCATTCGATTAATATTTCTCATTTTTCTTCATTTTTCAAGATCACGTGCAGAGGAAATGAACCAGGCTCTCAAGGGTTGCCTTGCACCCTTCAATCGAGTCAAGGGCTGACAACCAACACTAAAAAGATGAGATTTTCTACAACCACTTAAAGAGATTAGAACTTACATAATGATGCGTAAAACTTACTAAGCTCGCCACATTGACAGCCATTGCTTGAGAGTCTTGCCAAAAAACAATCTCGAAGCAGAATTTCATATATATATAGATACACAAAATCTGGTCAAAGGAAATAAATATATATTAATGTCAGTAAGTCTAACTTTAGTTCTTATGTGTAGTGGCTAAACATCAAAAAAATAATTTTTTGAAGACAAAATCTAAACTGATTTTTTTAAAACGAACAGTCTTCCCATTTTTCGATTCATTCTGAAATAAACTCGCCACAAGTTTTGTTTGTTTTTTTAAGGTATTTAGCTTAATTAACATTGAGAAATACCAATAAACGATGATCTTCTCTATCTAGTTGTATGCTAGAGACCTCTCTTATAACCAGAAAAATTTTGATTTTAAATTGCCTTTATTATTAAAAGGAAAATACTATTCTGTGAAATTAAATATAGAATAATGGAATAAGTTACCCTTTATTTTAATCTGTTTTTTTAATGTAAAATTAAGTTTCAGTTTGATATCTTATTGCTTTCGAGCAGACGAGGGTTAATGTCGGTTTTAATAGCAGAAAAATAGAATTCTTGTGATTATCAATATAATAATACCACAAAATGAGGAAGTGAAAATTCTAATGTATCTTCTTATCGTTTTGATATTCATTCGTTGGAAATTTTCGTCTGGCTTGGCTCCATCAATATTATCTTACCGTAGCCCATCAATAGTAACTTAACCTAAACATAGTCTGCGTTCAAGAAACGCTTTGTTTTGCGACTGCTTTATTTGCATTCACTGTTGCTGCTTCTACACGTTTTAATCACAAAACATTCGGTATCGCAAATAACATAATAAAAATTTCTCCACGCAGGCAAAACGCCACAGATTCGCAGGTAATTGAATTTTAAAAAATTCATGGGGCTTTTCCACGCACCTAATTACCAATTACCATCTACCGTTCCCTACGAATGCAGCTTTTCAAATAGGGTCAGATTCTGGAGACAAATGCAATTTGGATCTCCTTAATAGTTTGTTAAATATGAAAATTACACACGTCGGCGTTAAAAAATAAAATCCTCCTCTCTGCAAAAAATACGAGGATTATTCGTAAAGTAAGGTTCGTCGTACAATAAAAACAAAACTACTATATTTTAACGAAAAAAATAGAGGCTTTACAATACTGCATTATAAAAACGACGACTAGTTTCAGCTTTATTACCTGCTTTTCTCAAGTCTGCATAAGAGAGGGGTTACAATGCTTTATATATACAATCTCTGGTACACGATTGTCTCGTAAAATACAACATAAAAGGGGGGAACAAATTTTGTGATTAGTTGAACAATACAAAGAAACAAATTAAAGGGCTAAACATTTGTGATTGGTCGAACATTACAAGATATTCAAAGAATCATAACATATTGAAGGGCAAATTTTCGTGATTGGTGGAACATTACAGGTTGCGATTGGATAAATTACAAAAAGTCTTTCAGCTGGTGTAAGAGATGGTAGCTGTCGAAATATTGTTGGGAATTTAAAAGTGCCTTCTTATTTTCTGGTTTGTTTAATGATTTATAAATTTCTATTTCTTCTAGTATGGGGGTATTTTTTGGGTTATTGGAGTATTTCAGGATCTCAGTGACTTCATCGATTGTCCTGGTCGGGTGTTTCTCTTTCGTCAGGTAATCAGCGTAATTCGATTTCTTGTCATCTTTTACGTATGATTGGATGTGTTCATCAAACCTTGTTCTAAACGAGCGGTTCGTCATTTCACACAAACCTTGTTCTAAACGAACTTAGAAAACTTTCATGAATCCTTTTTTCTGGCCCACTCTGTATAGTAGTTTTGTTTTATTGCAAAACGGACCTTGCTTTACGGATAACCCTCGTAGCTTTGACATTCCTAAATATAAATACATCCAAATTGCACCATCACGTAACATTTTTAAGAGAGAGTTTTATATTAATAAAAAATATTTTATCAAAGACTAATATATTCATTTAACAATTCTACATAAAAATGAAAATGTGAATAAATATTATTTTGCACCATCTTATTAACGAATCAATGAAGTATCTCATGAAACCTCATTTTCTTGTCTTTTGTCTCTTATATTGCGCTTCTGGCGTCTCCCGTGAGAGTGTACAGCAGTAATCCGCTAAGATATTTTGATTCACTTTGCCGCTGTATCGCTTTTCAATTTGAGCTATATCCTGGTGGAAACTGCGTCCATGTTCATCAGAAACTGCGCCCATATTCTCCGGGAAAAAATTTAAGTGCGACTGTAGGAAATGAAGTTTTAGGGGCATATTGCACCCCCCCCCCCCCAAAAAAAAAATGGTACATGATACAACTAATTGCCTTATTTGGAATTTGTGTGAAATCTATAAGAATAAACCATTATTTTACAGGGAGGGTTTTGATGCCGACCAGTGTTACTTGATAATATTACAGCAAATTATCTAGATAACGACCTACTGAATTATCCTATATTTTTAGCATTTATCTAATAAATTTTATTTATCAAAAAAAAAATGATTAACTCAAAAACATTGGAAAATATGAATAACTAAAGTACCAAATGAATAAAGGAGTTATAATTCTAAAAAAAAAAAAAGTCATCAAGTTACTTCTTTCATTGAAATTATTTATTTATTTAAATATATACTTTTCTAAGCCTTCCATTCAGTTAACGGGAACTTGGGCTAATGTTCGCGGATAAAGTTTCCCGGTGGTCGAGAACATGTACGAGAACCACAGACACCGACATTTCCATAATGCACTTGGCGCACTGACAAACCGTTTCTTTTGTTCCTTTTATGCTGACTTAAATCTTTGGAACCGTTCCACAGCAAACGAACCATTTGCTCTCTTTTTGTGCGGCGGACTTCGACTTCCTTTCGATTTCGTCCAACTCCTTATTTACTTACTTCTCCATACTCATCATTATCTGAACACTGACATTCCCAGAACAACTAAATTGAAAGAATCGTCATCAAAAATATTGTTTATTATAAAAAAAATGCTCATGGAACATTTTGTAGTTGTGTTAGTTTATCACTAAAATGCTCATTTTTACTTCTGCGCCAGTTTTTGCCACATTATTTTTTCCCAATTCAATAACAAGGCTATAGTAGAGTTTTAAGCAAGATAACGTAATAAATTACCTTTAAGGTAATTCCCTATACTACGTATAATTTAATTAAGTAATCATTTCAAAAAAAAATTTAATCAAATATTTTATTCTTACTTTACCTTATATCGCTTCAGCTTATTAAATTCTAACAAAACTTCGTGAAGGAACTCATTCAGAAGACTACCGACTAATCCTCTATAGACTATTTCCTGTTTTACCATGAAAAAATATAATTTTATTAAAGACTCACTTTTTTACAATACACTCAAACAAAATTTTGACTCTAAATTAAAATTAATATTTTTCATAAGGAGTTTAAAAAATTTATGAAAAAAAGAACCGCAACAACCTTAATCCAAGACAAAAAAATTGGTATGGTTGCAACAATGTTATCTTGAAGTGATTTACAGGCTAATGAATATGAAATCGGTTATAAATAAGCTAAATAAAACAGTTTGTTACCCAAAAATCACCATGGTCAATTAACTTTATCAAGCAGAAGTCAAAACCATGCATCGTATCATGATACTTGAGACTCCTATATGCTTGTCCAACATCCTTCTAACTAATGTCAACAAACAGAAAATGAAGTGCATTAAAAATAAAATAAAATTTATTCAGAAATAAAAGAAATAAAATTTAACACATAAATAACATAAATGCGAAATTGAAATTGCTTTCGTCGTGGAAGCTTCAAACATAATGGCATTCTTGGAAACTGCCAACGAGCGACGATCGCTTAATCCTACATATCGGCCTGGGGAGGGGGAGGGGGAGGGGGTTAAAATGGAATTTAGATAGATGTTTACAACAGCGAGCGAATTGAAAACAAATTAACGCTCTTTCGATAAGGAATAAATGACAGGAACTCACCTACTTCTGAACTGTCATAATTGGTTTACGTAACGAGTCTGCGGATTGCGCTCATAAACAAACTTTGAGAAATGAATCACAGGAGTCTACCTTCAAGAGAAATAAATTTATAAATTACATTTCATTAACAAAAGCGATTTAATATAGCCCAACCAATTAGGGAATCACTTGGTATTCACAATAACATTTTAAGTCAACCGAACAGTTATGATACGACTTAAAGTAAACAAGCGTGATTTACCTACGAGCTATGGCGGCAGTTGGAATATTCCATTCGCTGAGTTCTGATGATCGTTCGATTCTTGCAGTCGCTTCCGAAAACTATGCACTTTTAAAAGTTAGATGCAGTAACAAGTGAAAACAATATTTCGCAGGCTTAAAAACACATGAGAATAATTTTCTGCAAATATGGCTCAGCTGGTCTCACGATAATTAATCCCGCAGCGATGACTTCCTATTGCAGTTGCTTCTTCGTCACGTCACATGAATGACGTTAAAAATATTTCATTACTAAAATAAGACACCGATGCTTACGAGGATTTAGCACATTCCAAATTCAACTCCATTACGAAGCATTTTTTTGTAGGGCGAGACTTGCCGTTTGTCCCTTGTGCGGAATCTTTATAGTGGAATATTCGTTCACCTTCACTATTGGTCATTCTTGCCGACTCATTCTTTCGATGCTCGTCTTCTCTCAACACTCTTGCTCGTCTTGTTTTCTTTACAAATCTTTCGTTTCACGCTTTTACCTTCAACTTTCCTTACCCATTCTTATTTTGAGCACGTCTTGCGCGTCCATTCCTTTTGTCGCGGGAGGATAGCGCTTACTGACATAAACTTCTTTAAGGTTCCGGTTGGTAATTGAGCCGTATTCTATTAAAGTATATTTTATCCAGAGGGCTCGGTTTTTAATTGGTCTCAGTAACATTTACTTCTCTAAAGTGAATTTGTTTATAGAAAACTTTTAATAACGACAAAATTAATAACGGACTGTAATTACAGTGATAAGGGAAAAATATGGTTGATGCATGTGGAAAAATAATAAATCTTTTACAATCTATATGGAAAAAATAAAATATGGAAACTTACACAGATTAACAAGACTTTAGTCATAAAAAAGATATTTGTTGTTTTTAATATATTTTTTCCATGCTCTGTCATTTAGTCTTTTTTTTATTTTTATTTTTTGTGACGACATCGAAGCATAAATTTTCCAAATCAGAGATCCTGAAATATTTATGAGCTCTCAAATGCAAGATCAAAGATTTGAAGAGCATTTAAGCCGAGTGAAAGAAGCAGCAAGGCAATCAATCAAAACTAGGCTATCTCTCCCACTGATGACCAAAGTGATTATTGGATGAGCTTCGATACTCGGCCGTTGGCGATACATCAATGACTTAATATTGAAAGCAATTCACGAGAGAAATAGATGAGAGAAAAATACATTACAGATCGTGATGAGAGAAGTTTTAATTAACAGGACGAAATAGGGCAATAGAAAACTTTTAACAACGACAATATTAATAATGGACTGTATTACTGTGATAAGGGAAAAGTGATAGTTGTTGGATGTGGAAAAATAATAAATCTTCTAGAATTGATAAAAAAAGAAATCTGAAAACATAAAACATGGAAACTTATATTGGCCAACACGACTTTGTCACACACAAAAAAGATGTTTATTGTTTTTAATGTGTTTTAATAAATTACTAAATCATTCTATCATAGCTTTGGAGTTCTTGTCTTAGGAAATGTATTACGAGTAGACCATTGTTGACCACCCGCACATAACAGATGACTGAAGTCTCTATTAATATAAATCAAGATGGGTCCATGAGGATTTTATAGTACACTATACATTCAAAGGCTGTGGAATTTTCTTTCCTATTTTCATTTCTACAAACTGCCTAGATTGGAACACATAGACCGGGGGCTAACAGCTGCAAATTCAATTCCGGAGAGATCCCCAAATGCTTCATGCTAAAAAATTGTGCTGGCTGATCACTTGATGGCTTTCACGTGCCTTATATGATTTCTTTTAATAAAATACATTAACGCGTCTCTCCACCAGAATGTTAAACGCAACTGAATCTGTGGGATGCCGTGGAACAAAGAATCAGAGCTATGAAACCGGGACCAACCTCAAAAACGGAGCTGTCGACAATCTTTTAACAACCTTGTTTGAACATTATCTCCGGCAACATTGAGAAATCTGGTCGTAATCGTTGTCACGGCGAGTATGTTTGTTTATTATTCGTGCAAAAAGAGGACTAACCTACTATTCGGGAGTATCTCTATATTTTGTTCACTCGGTGCAGAATCCTGAGTGTGTGTATCAATTTGGGAAAAGAACTGAGGAGTAGAGTTGTAGGCTGAGCTTGAAGCTTGGAATAATGGCCACGGACAAAGTTCGCTTTGGCCATAAGGATGATAATGGAGCAATCGATTGGTCTCATCAGGCGCGCTCTTCTGCTAGACAATTACCAAGTAGAAAAATGCTGGATGGGATAAACAAGGAAATTTGTGACGTCAATCTGCTCTAGCTAATGAATACATACAAAGCATAAACGAAGAAACAATAGCAAAGTTTGAATTGATGTTCCACTGGAAGTTGCTGATGTCCGAGAAAGGGTGTCCGCTCAAACAGCCTTGATCATCATTGAGAAAGAGTGTACAAAAATATTAAAATCAATTGCTTGGGCTACTGAAAGGCAGAAAATTCTCAAGAGACGAAGTCTCTGTATACTGCAGAATTTTGCTGAACTCTCAAGAGATATTCCATTGGCTATTATGGGGTCATACCAATGCAAAAAAAAAAAAAATTGCATGATGGGACCCAGAGCGATTGAATGCGATTAATTGAACATATTCTAAATTTATGATTGAATGTAGTGTTCAACAGAAGATTTACAATCGCTCTAAAAACGCCAAATAAAAATATTATCCGAGAATTCCAAAATATATTTGTGGTTGACGTTTTCTGCCAAACCCCTTTTTTGTCACAAATGAAAAAATAAAACAAAAACAGAGTTGCGCAACATTTTGCATTTCCCGAGCGTTTTTATAAAGTATTGGAAATGACCTAATAATTAGATTACCATACGGTGTAACATTAAAACAAATTTTTATTTGGCTTCACGCAGGTTATTAAAATATTCAGAAGAGAAAGAACTCCTTTTTTTTCCTATTTTTATTTTCGGATTAGATTCTGACATAAATCATATATTAAAGGAGAAAGCAATGTAAACACCATATAAATAGTTCTGCCGCGGAAAGCCATAAATTTTTTCATGAAACCTGATCGTCGTTATTGCAGGGGGCGATGCCAATGAGCTTCCCGATTCCGCCTTGCGATTATGTGATCAAAACGAGTTTACGCATCGTGAAAATCGAATTGAAAAGAAGTAAAGGGATCGAAGTTAACCTTTTGAAGCACGAAATTCTTTTACAAATCGATCTACTTCAGAAATTTATCAGATTGAAAAAAGGCTATACAAAAATTTAAAACAGATAAAATCTTATGCAATACTATAAACCTTTTCATTTAATAAGCCGGACGGTCACAGTGGCATTAAAAATGCCCTGGTGAATATTGTACTTTTTAATGTGCACTTTATCTCTATTTTTAGGAATTACACGATTTTGATATGTTCGCGACACGTAAATAATTCTTCAATAGATATCTTAAAATAAGATGCATGCGGTATGCATATCATATCGGTAAACTCTTGTTAGCATTAGCAGCAGAATTAATTCTCCGTCAATTCGCGGGGAGCGTCCCTAACAGCTCCGAAACCGTATAGAAAGTAAAATACAGTCAAATGGCCAATCGGCAACAAATACCTCAGTTAGCAGCGGGTGCGATAGCAGCAAAACTCGTTGCGTTTGCCAATGTCTGCCTGTTCATTTTCCATCGCTCAGTTAGTGACATTTGTCTCGCGAAAATGACATTTTTGTTCTTTGTCATGCCAGGAAGCACCTCCCAAACTTTACACAGATAATTCAGGGACACCTGAAATAAGCAAGCTTCAAATCTGATCATTTTTACTGACAAAACTAAGTAATCACAGTGACTTGTGGTCCACTGCGGCAAAATTCGCAACACGACGCTTTGAAATGGCCTATAACCAGCGTGATCAGATTATTTTTTCAGAAAATACCAAATGCAACAGGAAAAAAAATACCAAAAAGTACTACTATTTAGCAATTTAATACTAATTTTATTGCTAAAATATTTAATACTAATTAAAGTACTGAATAGTAATTTACTTCTGGAATGTAAATTAATGCGTATTACTGGTGTTGCAGCACTTTCCTGGCAGTTGGAAACTCAAGAATGATCCGGTTTGCAATGGATATTCCATAAGAAGGAATTATTAAAATCGGTTTCGGAATCAGTGTTTCCAGAATCGGTTCGGAGAATTGATATGGAATTAGAGTTGGAAAAATAATCACGATAGCGGTATCGGAATAGGAATCGGAATTCAGATTTTGATAACGAAATTGACTAAGAAATTTATTGCAGTACCCAACTCTGCATTTGAGTGGAATTAATTAATACAAATTTGAGATTAGTTAAAATAAACAAAGCTTGCATTTTATTTGAAAGTCCTTCCTTATAAAAATCATTGCTGCAACTCCTTCCGTGTAAGTCTGTTAGTTTTTATTAATTTACCAGTAAGCTAGTGGTATTGCTATGCCAAAAACATTTGTACGAAATTGCACCCTGTGATAGAGTGTTGCCAGCTCAAAAACCTTTTCCCACTAAAACTGAAGTAAAAATCCACTAGATCCTATTGGTCTAATGTACTTTTTAGTCTATTTTAGCGGAATCTTGATTAATTTTCTGGCAAAATCCCTTAAATTGGCAATTGATTGTCGTAATAATCCTCAAAATACCGAAAATAAACAACAATTTATGTAAAAATACTAATTATACAAAAATACCAATAAAATACTATACCTACAAATTCCAGTCCAAAAAATACTCATTTACAACTTTTTGCAATCGATAAAATGTAGTTTGCAATTGGTAAAATGTTGTTTGCAATTGCTAAAATGTAGTTTGCAATTGGTAAAATGTAGTTTGCAATTGAAAAAATAATCTTTTCAAATGAAAAAATGTAATTTTCAAATGAAAAAATAATATGTTCATTCCAAGTTAATGAAAAGGTTTATTTTTTCATTTGAAAACTACATTTTTCATTTGAAAAGATTATTTTTTCAATTGCAAACTACATTTTACCAATTGCAAACTACATTTTAGCAATCGCAAACAACATTTTACCAATTGCAAACTACATTTTATCGATTGCAAAAAGCTGTAATATTAAAAATACCAAATCTGGTCACGCTGCCTGTAACAAAGCTTTCGAGCCGCATTCTCACTCGGTAACTATTGGTCAGCCGGTCATTGCAATCGAAATGACCTCCCAATATTGCATAAGTAATAAGGTCCGTCTCAAAATTATAGAGACTTTCGTAAATTAAAGAAAACTTTCCATACGAGGATGTCACATGAAAACAAAAAATATGCACATTTTATTCGCATACTAAATAACATAATCCTAGAATTTCAGGCGAAATTTATTTTTCGTTCATTGAAAAAAAAAATAAATCAAAATTTTATTACAAAAAAGGTGATAAAAAAGAAAAAGTCAAGAAATACACAATGCTTCAACCGATCCTATCTATAATCCTGGTTCATTTTGTTAAAGAATGGATGATAATTCTAGTAAATCAAAATTATACAAAAAAGTATAACTGGGGCAATTGTCCGAGAAAGTAAAATAAGGGCAAATGTCCACAATTGAAACCAAGAATAAAGAAGTATGTGGATAATCGTAATAAAGTATAAAGAAGGGGCTCTTTTACCACAATAAAAGTAATAAAGAATATAACAAAAACAAAAATAACGGAAAAATACAACCTGGAAGCGCTTTTCGAGAGCAAAGCTCTCATCATTCGGCAGGAACCAAGGAGAACACCTGGAAAAACACGTGGGTACAACTCGAAAATGATTGACGATCTTTTGAGGAAGAGGAAGTTCAAAAACTTTCTGCCAGACATAACCACTCTACACCCCATCAAAGATAAGTATAGAACCATATCCGTTCTTTACAATAAACTACTTATTAAAAATTTAAATTCAATTTTCAAACAATATAACATTTCTCTTTCTTTCAGCAACCCCAACCAAATACGAAACTTGCTGGGCAACCCCAAAGATAAGGTACCGGATATACAAAAGTCAGGCATCTACGTCATCCATTGTTCGCAATATCCTAAGCTTTACAAAGGTCAGACCAAACACAGTTTATCCACCAGATTTAAGGAACACCTCGACCACAGAAGATTCGGTAGATGCAGTCAATCAGCCATAGCCAAACATTCAATAGAGACGGGTCACGATTTTTCCATCGACAACTTAAAACTGTTACAATGTATCAATAAAAAACACTTGCTAGATGCTTTCGAGAGCATGGCTATCCATAAATCCAAGAACAACACGTTATTAAACTCCGACTCAGGCCCTATTGGTGATTCCCTTCTAATTCAGTGGTGGTCTCAATTAGCCAACCAATAATATTGTTTTTATTTCTTTTCTATTATTGGTCTGCCTTGTATTTCTCTCGCTATATACACCGCTTTCTTCGGTTTCTAATCAGTTCACTTTGGGTTTTCCACTTGTTCTCCTTGGTTCCTGCCGAATGATGAGAGCTTTGCTCTCGAAAAGCGCTTCAGGTTGTATTTTTCCGTTATTTTTGTTTTTGTTATATTCTTTATTACTTTTGTTGTGGTAAAAAAGCCCTTCTTTATACTTTATTGTTAAAGAATGGTTAAATAATTCGTAACAGGACAAGATCCACTCGAAAAACCGCTTTCAATTCCCCAGAATAATTTCAACAATTAAATAAGCAAATTTCCGTGTAAAGTGATAAATTTATGGAATAACCATACCCATTATTATAAGAAAGTCGATCGTGAAGTGTAGGATATTTAACTGTGGATAACATAATCGCCATGCAATAAACATTATAACTCAATAATAAAAAAGTTGCAATACAAAAAAGAAATTTAAAAATAAATATTTTTAACTATGAACTATCCCAATATGCCTTAATAATGTGAGTCGCTTACTTCCTGGAAATCGCTTAATCTTATAATCTTTGTCTCAGACAACTGATTATAAAGGATGTAAACAATGAGGACGAGAGATGACGCGATTCAATTTCATTTCGTGGAATTATTTCCGCCATATCAACTTGGATTAGAGTAAAAATCGAGATTGGATAAACAAAGATAATCCTTTAAAATCTTCATGTGTACAAACAAAGTGGAGCATTTTATAATTGTGGAATATTTCCAGCGGCGTGCCAAACCTTTGTATCTTGGAGGGGTGTCGGTCCATTTTGGACAACTGCACAAACCTACTAGGCAGCGGTAGGTTTTGGACAACTAGTTGTCATCTCATACAACTCAATAACATCAGGTGGGCTCACCCCCTATATAAAGCACGCCTCAGAATATTTCACTAATTGGTTTATAAATTAATTAATTACGAGGGCCTTCAAATGCTCTCCTGTGGTCAAACTCAATTGCTGCATTTTCTAAACTAAAGAGGATTCAGTTCACCTAATATTCAAAAGCAAATTTACCATCGAATCTCGACTCATTAATTTCTCTGTTGCCAAGGACTTTGAAGCTAGTAAAACGATTTCATCTGGAAGCGCTATCATCCAAAATATTGGCTTTCTTGGAATAATTTTCCGATGGAATGAACAAAACTAATAAAACGAGAAAAACGATCGTACCAGATATTCATGATATTTAAAGAAAAATGATAACTAAATTAATTTTTGAACAGCTCGTATTTTTTAGTAAAAACTAAACAGAGGGAAGAACGAATATCATCATTCTTCTTCATTCTCATCATGCGTTTTATGCTTCTGTTATCTCTATTATTGGATCACTTCCAACCTCTGTAAACTTTCGCTACAATAGAAACGTAGAAAACGAGTCGATGAATTGGTCGCATGTCTCCCTCTAGAGAGATAGAGGATTTAAAACCTTCCCTTAGCAACCTGCCCACGAAGGGCTGCCGACATTTATTTTCATCTTCACACAAGTCTATCAAGATTAAATGAGATTTATATACAAGAGATGTCGCATCGAATTTTTCCTGGGGATGACTTAGTCAATTAGGAATTTTTTCTTCCTCTCTAGGTCGCTCGCCACTGACGACACATCCATTCAATTAAGTGTTTATAGTGTCTGTGTGTTTTTACGACGAAGCGCTGCTCCGGTTCCAAACCAATAAATGCGATCGCCTTGGCGACATCGATAGACCAAATCAAAGTCATTTTAACTTCGATATGAGTTTCGACATTTTGTACGGCTGTATATAGGTGCTTTCCCATTGACAAAATACGCCTCTTTCATTTTACGGTCATTTCACATTTCTTCCGGCGTGGGCGGTGGGGGGGGGGGGGGGGGGGGGAGAACAGCGATAAGCGTCGGTTTTAATGTAACAACCGTCCGTTATCGTGAGGGGGTAGTAAGTTTATCCGACCGGACTCCAGTGATTGTGTAGACATTGCTGTTGTAAAATCGCCTCCGGGGTTGATGGATGAGGATGGCGGAACGGGCATGCGCAAATGAGCCGTGGGAGTTTCGATAGGGTTGCTGGGGAATAGTGGCAGTGAGCGCGGCCCTTACAACTTATAACGAAGATAAATTCGGTGACGGACAACCGAAGAGAGAGAGAGAAAGGTACGCTCATGATAACGATCTCCTTTTGTCATTAATTTCGACGTCATCGGAGACGCAACCATTGTAAAAGGTTGAATGCATCACCATCTAAATTGACCATGGATGTGGAAAAGTTTAGCGCCAAATAGTTTAAAACGACAAACTTTTTTTCCCCCCACTTATATCACTTTGCGAACAATTTCCTACATAAATGTAAAGTTTCTTTTTTTTTCATTAGCCGATTTCTTTTGCTTAAATCTTTACTTCACAAGTGTAAGTAAATTCGAAATGTGTTATATACAAATTTAAATTCGAAACCTTATCGCCAATTAATGCAACGATTACTCATGGCGTTTTAATACAAATTACTTGATGAAGAGAGTAACCAGATGACATCAGCAACTGCTTAACAATGCTGCAGGGTAAAAATCTAAAGTACTCATGATGACAATCGGGAAAAACGAAGGATCTTACAGGGTTTGAAAAGAGGCTAATTGTGAGGCTAAGCCACGATTTCCAAAAGGCTGCCGAAATGACTGGAATTTCAAATGAGATCTCTAAAAATAATCTTCACTGTCGATCACAGAGAAGTAACTCGCATCCAAAAACGATACGTGATGAGAAAGATCGACGTCGCACAATGGCGAATTTCTCTGAAACGCTTGGAGCATTATCTCCAGTTTCTATTTAATAATATCTCAAATCGAGGACAAAATTAAAAATTTCAAATGTAAGATATATTGCTGGAATATATTATAATAAGATAATTCAGAAATGAACTAATTCATCTTGTCCGAGAAGTTCCAGGTACTGATTCCATAATAGCTGTTATATACAGGGTGTCCAAAAAGTCTGGTAACATGGTAGATATCTCAAAGCTGCCAGGAAGGCGAGATCTGATAAGTGTGGTTTATAGGTAATAGGAAGGTGGGGAATTCATTGCCGCACTCAAATTTGACCTTGACCCCCAAATTTAAGGTCATCCATTTCCTAACTCGAAAAGTATTAAAGATAGAGAAAAATTTGTGCTTCCCCTTCCCCTTCCCAACGGTATGTTCACTGCAATTCAAGTGTGTTAGAAACCTCAGCCAACTGGCCAGCTCAACCTGACCTTGAATGACTCCTTCTCGCCCATTTTCTCAAAATCTTTCAAGGTGAAGGGTGTGATTAAAAATTGTTTTTAGACTAATGTGGTGTTGCTCTACAGGGTAGCAATTGGAAAGTTTTCTCTATCTTTAACAGTTTTCGAGTTAGCAAGTGGATGACCTTAAATTTGGGGGTCAAAGTCAAATTTAAGTGCGGCAATGAATTCCCCACTCCCTTATTACCTATAAACCACACTCATCAAATCTCGCCTACCTGGTAGCTTTGAGATATCTGCCATGTTACCAGACTTTTTGGACACACTGTATGTTAGTGCCTCGCAAAGGTTGCTGGAAAGAGATACAAAATTTGCCGCAACCGTGAATCAATCGAGGATGAAGTGGATGAATCACTTTACTCTGTAATCAGTCATGTGGGGGTAGCCTACATGTCACTTTGTTATGTACCAACCAAGTGGGTACTTAGAACTGAGCCAATAAATATACGGGATAATCTGAAATTTCGTAATGAAATACTTTATAATATAATTTACAGTATATAATATTTATAATAAAAGTTTTAAAAAACGTCGAGTAATGTAACGAAGCTAATGAAAGAAATGCATAATGAAAGGCGGTAAACAAATGGCGATAACTGATAAGGTCGCAGATTGTCGCAGCTAATTCCAATGAAACCATCTTCTGTGACCTTTTATCTTTCCTTTATAACATAAAGGGACGCTTGATCTTGCTGGTCAATGGAAAACAAGATATATTTATATACTGATACATTAAATTTGTTTTGTATTTTTATATCTAGAAATATTTTAGAAGCAATGAAATTAATGTACATATAAAGTAAGAATATATTAGATCATACCAACATCGATAGATTATCTTCATATATCGACAGTAAATCTTACCATCATTTCTAATTTTCGTTAAAAGAAATCCATTTTTTAAGGCAACTAAGTTTGAATTTGCATATCTCATATGGAAATGAAAATTAAACGTCGATTTTGATGACAGATGACGTGGAGGTAGTCCATAAACGAAATTCCGTTCATAGATTTTCAAAATGAGTAAAAAATAAAAAAAATAAAATGGCCACGATTTCGGAGATATTCGCATCGAAAAACTTGTGAAGAGCAAAAGATCTTTTAATTGTTCAACAACTAAAATTCTTTCAATACTAGCCATTCTGCAACCATATCGATCTGAACTACACTCACAGCAATTTCTAGATACTATGACTCATTTTATTAGTTTATAGCTCTCTGACTCGATTTTAAGAATGTATGATCATGTTACCCATTTCGTATCGATGATCGGTAGAGGTTGTACTAGGGGACTCAAAAATCAATGGAAGCATCATAGTCTGATGTATGTTTTTATGACATAAAGTAGGTTTTCTGATATCGTGTGAGCTCAAAAGTTTACCTAATTATTGCAGCGGATCATATGTGCTATATAAAGTTGCATTTCTATCAAAAGAAGACGTATCTTCGTGGATGACATCTGTATTGTACAAAAATTGTTCAGGAGCATCACAGCGACTTCTAGCTCGAATTCTGTAGAGAACGTATGAGATAGTTAGAAAAACTGATTCGATTTTCACTTCCATCCAATCTGAGGTTCAGCTCGATATTAATAAAAGTTTCTAATTCAGTGTGCGTATAAGCGTACAATGAGAAAATGTCAACGAGTCTTGCGCTTAGTCATTCTAATTAATTGATTAATTGTGTTAATAAACATGCTATAAACAAAATAGGCACAGATATTTCCGTATTGCTTGAATATGTACAGAATCCTCTACCGTTACACTCATGAATGTCTACAAATTAATTTCAATTTTAAAATGCTTACTTCATCCAAATTAATAAGTTATGTTTCTCAAAATCTAATTCAAATGCATCACATTTGGCTATGTGTAAGTGAAGCGTTCACCTTCTGCTTAATAAGACACGCATAATTCGATAAATCTAATTAGTTCAGATATTACAATTGATTATAACGATTCTCTTTCCCTTTTCAAAATAATGAACATTTTTCTTAGAATATTGTTTATGAATAGCCGTCTGTATTGTTAGCGCTGCGTTTTCAATAAGATTGCCTAGTAGTTCGCCAGATCGTTATAAATTCGAATTTTAAGTCGCACGAAATGTAATTTACCAGTCATAAAAAGAAAGCTTCAATGTTATTGGGATTTCTTTGAAATTGCTAATATTTCTAAAAAAGTTTTAACTTTCTGGGTAAAAACTATTGTCGTATAAACAAGGATTAATTATATAACAATAATTATACGTTGAAGTAAACACTTGACAACTAAATAAATACATTTAATTTAATCTTAATCTTCAACAAAAAGAATTTAATAAATAAAAATGTAATCAATGAATGAAAAATTCCTATCGTGTTGCTGAGAAAATTTAAGCTTACAAAACTTAAGCCTAAAATTGCTTAAAAAATATTCAATAAAATTTAAAATATGAATGAATAAATATTTGAAAATTTTATTGAGATGCTATAAACTTAAAACGATTGTGTTGAAATGCTACAAACTGAGCTCCGATTGCTTAATTTTGTAATAATTTAATAATTTTTATCTTTATAAATTTTAGTTGTAGATTATGGGAGGGAGAATATAGACGGTTGTCAGGTTATGATCTGAAGATGAGCCACGAAATAGCTCGAAAATGTTAATCTTTTATTTCATATTTTTATTCAATGTCTGACATCATTCAACAACTGTGCTTTTATCAAGGATGTACATTTGAGCTTTATTCCTATCGTGAATTTTTGCGTCAACTACCAATTTTTCTACGGACAAATTCATGGTTAATTGGAAAGAATTAGATGTTTCTACGGACTTTTAGATAAGTTTTGTCACTTCTTTCAAGGACTGCTTTAACTGTGCGTACATATTCAGTTGATTTTTTAAATTTGTATATATTCAGAATCATTTGTTCATTTTATCTCATCTTGATGAACTGATACACTGTTTATATATTAATTGTTTTAAGTTATAGCATTTCAATACAATTTTCAAATTTTTATTCATTCATATTTTAAATTTCATTGTATATTTTTTAAGCAATTTTAGACTTAAGTTTTGTAAGCTTAAAATTTAGACAGGAATTTGCCATTCATTGATTTACACTTTTATTTATTAAATTATTGTTGTTGAAGATTAAGATTAAATTATTTAGTTAGTTATCAATTATTTATACAGTTAAATATTCATAAGATACATTGCAATATAAAAAGTCTTTGATGAAAGTTCTTTAAATTTTTAATAATTTAAGAAAATGTACAGGTAAATAGATAATCAGTTTATATTTCCTCAGTTGGTTTCCTAACACCACTGAAGAGGTTATTGAAGTTTCACCATCTCTTCCATATTAACATTTTAAAGTAATAAAATTTTTCACTTGAAATATCAATTTAATGATAAATAAAAATCAATAATGGAAATTTTCTTTCAATTATTCGATGAAGCTGCGGTTATTCATTACTAACCGCGATATCAAATAAAGTGCTTAGATTCTCATTTTCTAGATAATTAGATGATTTTGCAAAATTTCATTTTAGAAATTTTTTATAATATTTTTATTTTCTCAAGGCTCATAAAAATGGAAGAAATGTCATTTTATAATATAAATCAGCCTTTTCTTTCTCAAGAAGGTTTGAAAGAAGAATCCGAAACGTCGGCGCTATTTACAAATTTTTTACAGTTTTTGACTCCGTTAATTTACAAGTAATTTCGACTCTCCGAGTAGTTTTTTTTTCAAGTACTTGGAGGTTATCTCATTTTTTTCCTGTACAGATAAGAGAATTTTATGTTTTTGGTCACAGTAAATGTGTTTACCTAAAATTCGGTCTTGATCAGTTTTTCCAATATACAGACAATATGTTAGTGAAGGCCCAAGTACGCTCCATTTTTTCCTCTTATGCAAGTATGTTTTGTTTTATTTTAGTTTATTTTTTGTTGGCAGTAGTTAAGAAGTTTCACTGCATGCATAACCTGATGTTTTTCAATCAGGTGTAGCCATTAAGTTACCTGAGCAGTAGCAATGGGTTCTTCAGAAGTGGAATCCAATTTTTATTTATTTAGTTTTTATAGCTCAAATATCACCTCTGGGGGTATCCAAGGCCTTTTCTGTAGCCCAAAGGGAAAGATGATTCAGCCAGGTAAGTTGAAAAATACTGCTATAAACCCAAAATCAATACTGCATGGAGAATAAATTGGCTAATGAGAAGCTTGTCAAGAATTCTCTAACTTTTCACTAAAAGCAAAATTCACAAATTAATTTATCTAACCGCGATCATTAAAAAATCCAAATAAAATGTCCAGCATCATTTTCTTTTCTAAAAGAAAAAAAATCGCCAATCCATTTTCCTCTTTAAATACTTAAAATTAGATCCTTTTAAATTTATATCTCGATTTCTTTAATCACCTTATCGGAAGGGTTTTTCTCCCCTACAGTTGACGTGCAATTTGATTGATTAGGATGAAGACAAACAAGATAAAATAGAAAGGTGCCCCATTTTTTTTTAAAAGCAAAGAAAATAACTGGCGTTGAAAAGTAATTAGCTTTTAATGGAGTGAACAAGACTCCACTTCCTTCCTACCTAAAGTCCACATTTGCAACTCCCATTTAATAACAGGGAGACTCAGTTGATCTGTGGGTATTGGCAAAATAGAAATAAATAATAGTGGAGGGTAAAAATCGTTAAAATTGTTGGCATTCTTCAATTGAGGGTGTTATGAGCAAGGCATTTTAATTTTATAATGTATTTAATTTTTGTTTAAAATATTTATTTAGTGCTTTATATTCAACACATAATTTGGCATTTTCTTTTAAATTTAAGAATTCAATTTTCTAGCTTAGTTTTATATTCAAGAAAGCTCGTCTCTTATAAAATATTTCGAGCTCGAAACCGAACCATTGCTCATAGTGAGAGAGCATGGTTGTACTTTAAAGAGATTTATTGAGTCCTGTTCATTCTATAAAAATGAAACTGTAAGTTAACTTTTAAAAAAAAAATTACACGAGTGAGGAATTCCATTAACGTTTGACTGGCGTGAACATAAATTGTCAGTGGGGTCCATAGAGAAGAGGTTTCACCATAAACACAATGTTACAAAGAACAATGACAGCGATAATCCATCAACTACCCCAGCGGATGTTTTTAATTGCACACTTTTTCAAATATTAACGAGAATCCCGGAGCTTCCTAGAATTCAGAGCAAATTAATTGGTCAACTGTGAGCGAAGGAGCAGATGGGTGCTCCAACCAAATCGATATTAATAAATTGTGCAAGAAGCGCTATTCTTAAGTGAAGATGGAAACATGAAAAGGAATGCCCTTCTATCTGTTTTACTTCCATTAAGTCCATAAAGTAAACGAATTAAACAGAAAAGTGGTAGCAACCACAAAACACGGCGACTTGAGGTATTATCATTCGAGGAGAGTAAAAAGAAAAAGAATTCACAAAGGATTTTTATTAAAAGAACTTCGGGATGGTATTTCACTTTTAAAAATATATACGGGGTGTTTCTAAATTATCTCCCCTATTATACATGTTTATTACTCAAAAACTATTACAGATTTTAACGTGATATTTTTTATTCACAAAGAAAAACTCAAAAAGTTTCTTAGCATGCCTTAATAAATTTCAATGTGCCCCCCATTTATGGCATGAAGGACGTCAAAGCGAAAATCGATTTCCTCCAATGTTCGGGCTAGCATTTCGGGGTGATTTCAGCGATTGTTTCAATTATTCTGTTCTTGAGAGTTTCAATGCCATCAACGATGGTCTTGTTTTCACTCTGTACACTCTGTCTTTCACATATCCCCAGAAGAAGAAAAAACAGAGTTCGCATCGGGTGAGCGAGGGGGCCCATCCCTTCCAATACATCATCCTGGAAAGTTCGTATCAAGGCACTGCCTAACTTGCAGGCCCCAGTGAGGAGGTGCTCCATCTTGTTGGTAAACTATGTTGGGCTGCAGTTCTTCCCCCTGTGGAATCAGGTAGTTCTCCAGCATATCTAGGTAGGTTTCAGCGGTAATGGTGTCTTCAGCGAAAAAGAAAGGTCTGATTACTTGATCATGCACCAATTTAAACCGCACCAAAATGCTAGCCCGAACATGGGAAGAAATCGAGTTTCGCTTTGACGTACTTCACGCCATAAATGGGGGGCACATTAAAACTTATTAAGGCATGCTAAGAAACTTTTTGAGTGTTTCTTTGTGAATAAAAAAATCACGTTAAAGTCTGTAATAGTTTTTGAGTAACATACATATATAATATGGGAGATAATCTAGAAACACGCTGTATTTTTAATATTTCCAGAGCGCATTTTTGAAATCTTTTCCTTTATAAACTGAACGGAAAACTAGTATAAAACTCTTAAAATAAATTTATATAATAGTAAGTAATCATTCTTTGAATTCGTATAAATGTAATGAGAAAAAATTCGCTATAATTTGTAAAACTCATCACATACGAAACATATATGCTGACCATGAAGCCTTCCCCTCATTGACTGATTTTAAATTACCAATTAAATTGATTATGGATTAAGGGTCTTTTTTCATAAGTCTTACATTTTTTACGTATAATATCATGAAGCCGTAATGTTGATAGTAAAACAGGCACCAAAAGTCATGGCACACTTGCCTAATAACGTGTTGGGCCCCCTCTGGCCCGAATAACGGCGGCGATCCATCGTGGAAGAGAGTCTACCAGTCCCCGGAACACATCCACAGGCACTGCAAGCCATGCTGCCTCTACTGCACGCCATAACGATGCTGCATTTACCAGTAGTGTTGGTGACGACCTGACAGATCGTTCGATGACGTTCACAAATGTTCAATGGGATTGTAATCTGGGGAACGTGGAGGCCAAATCATTGTCGTGAAATCGGTAGCATGTTCCTCCAGCCATTACTGTGTCACAAGGGAGATGTGTGGAGGCGAATGGAAGCAGCGGGATATGTCTCATTACGGACAGGGAACCTGATTGGAGGAGTGTGCCATGACTTTTGGTGAGTGAGTGTATATGGTTAAGTATAGAAAACAGTAAATAGCATCCGAAGGTTAAGGCATTAAAAAATTTCTTGAGATGTGTCACAGTTACAACCCCTGGTCCTCCAGTAGGTAGCTTTCAATGTTATGCTGCAGCATAGTATGGAGCAGAAATCGAGAGCGCCCGCTTTAGGAGAACTTTTTTTTGAAATCTTAAAAGGGGCAATGAAAAAAAAAAGTTTTGGGAAAATTTTTTTTTATTTCATAGCTTTGCCTGAATATATCAAAAAGAAATTGGGGGCCTGGTTTTGATCACTTTCATCGAATATAAAGCATTCAGGAATTTATGTATTTTGAGATTCGGTGTTTGAGATGCAAACTTATATTTCAATAACACATGTTCGTTGAAAACTATGTAAGATAGAAACAAAGGCCGATTCTTAGAATTTTTGCGGTCTATTATATAAAAAGTTATTGCATCTGCCATTTTCTTTAATTTTTTCGAAGACCGCCATTTCAATCTGAATTTTACAAGAATTTACCCATGAGCAGTTTTCCAAGAAGATGGTGCATCTCAATAATCGGTTGTAGTTGTTCGTCAGTTCTTAAAAACAAACTTTCCAAACCGGTGAATTCAGAAGGATGCTTCAACATCTTTGCGACCGCGTTCCCCAGATAATATCAACGCCATATAGACAGAGACATTTGGTTCTTCTCTATTAAGTTGCGTTGACAAATCCTCTCGACTTGTTTTTCATGAGGGTGCTAAGGAAAATGCGTTCAGTTTCTCAGTTCCTGAAACTTTAAAGGCAAGGAAGGATAAGGAATGTCATCATTCTCTTGTGAAGAGATGCTGGAGAACACAGGCACTAAATGGAGCATCATTTAGACGTTCTCCGGGAAACAAATGAAACGCATCTTGAATTAAAATGCACCAACAACGTAAAAAAAAAAAGCCACCGAATTGAGATAGAATTTAGAAAATAAAAAAACACGTAGAAAATAAATACATTTTTATGTAATAAATATTTAAAATCAGGGGAAAAGTATGTTTTAGTCGCACCCAATAGTTTTACAAAAATTTGTAAATTTGTAAAAAATAAAATAAAATAAAATAAAAAATTAATAATACGTCCTTTAATATTCATTTGCTGTCACAGCAAAGAATCAATCTTTTTTATAGTAATTTTTTACAAAATATTAATTTATTTATTTCCTACATCATTTGAATTCATGACATTGAACGCCTAAAATTCTAAAACGAATGGAAAACATAAAAATAAATAATAAAATTTATATACCATATCAGCATCGATAAAGCCTTAATAGCAATCTTAATAAACTTTTCAGAATGGATAAAGCTGCTGAATGTAAGCGCTCAAGCGAAACCTTAACAATTTGTCATACAAGTAAAAAATGTCAATCTCACTTCGGTTATAAAGAACATTATCTTAAATTTTTTCTTTTATTATTTCTTATGTTTTTTCCTTGGTCTATCAAACCAATCAAAAACAAGGTTTCTACTTTAACGAGGAAATCACAATTTTATGACTAAACCATACAGAGAAGCTTCAAATGAAGATCTTAGAAAAAAAGTTTTAAAAGCAATAAAAATAAAAAGAAATTGCGAATCTTTAATCAAAAAGGAGATTCAGTGTTTATTCAACTATTCTTCTTTCATTTCCCAAATAACGGTTTTGTGATATTGCTTCAAAACTCAACAAAAAGTATTAAAAAAAATTCATGTCTGCAATAATTTTTTGTAAGAAACCAAGAAATGAAGTGAAGAGACAAGTATTAAAAAACAGGAGCGTTCTATAAAAAAAGAATAATGGTGTCGACGGGGGGTTCGAGATCATTTCGTCGTCTTTGATTGAGGAAACGTAGGCGGCAGTCTACCTCTTAATACAATGAGTGGGCGGTTGGTTAGGGAGATGAAAGGTTCGTTCTCTTGTCAAAGTATAATTGGAGAGAATCATCGACTTAATTAAAACAAAGACGATCTAGCTCCCCGAGGAGACGTATACGAGCCCTACTTCCAATTAATAAAATTATTACTATTATGGGAGGAAGGAAATCCACTGAGTCATCGTGTGTGTGAAAAACAGCAATATGCTCGGCAACTATATCAAAAGATGAAAGTCATTTACACTGGGATATAGTTATGACAACGATCTTGTAGTTTAATTGTCTTTCTATTTTCTTCTCTTTTTAATAAATTATCAATAAATGGAAACTTATAATATTAAACGTTATATATTTAAAAAAATATAAGAGAATTTAGCAGACTGGGGAGAACGATCAGAGTAATAGTCGCGCTACCCATTTGGGAAGGAGAAAAAAAAAGCTTCGGCAAAGATTAAATTAAAGAAGAAAGAACCATTCATTCGCGACCTTTTTGTCGTTGAACTAAGCCTCTGAAAATATATTTTAAATTAAGCTGCTTAAAAATTGGTTAATTTTTAATAGGACGGAAGGAATCATAGTTTCTAATTTTTATTATGAATATTTTACTTTTTAAAAGCGAGCCACTTCCAAACATATTCCAATCCTCTATGCTATTATTAAAATAAGAAAATGTAATAACAAAGTTTTGAACAAATCATCAACAACTCCAAAATAGACAGATAACCCTATTTAAATGGGGAAAAAAAGTATTACCTGAATTAGAGATATTGCTTCGTAGCGCAAAAGTCAAGGGTCATAGTAATGAAATTCTTAGCTCAGTGATGTTTATATGCTTTCGAGCTCATCAACATTCGTTCGGAGTAAAGACCAGTGTATCGGAGAAGTGGACCTGCACGAGAAGCTCAAAATTTACTGTAAATTATCTGCATGACAGACTGCCCAACGACGTGTACTGTCACCAAACGGGTTTTGCTATGATTAGAATTCTAGAATTCCACTTGAGCCTTTGCCATAAAGACCCCTAACAGTGAGTTCACAGTGGAAGTTTCGCGGCTACAAATTGTCATTTGAATTCAATGTTCACCGGTATTGAATTTTAGGAGTGGGAAAATGAAATGAAAAATAAATGGGTTATTATTGCTTTATAAATTTTAACTTATTTTAGAAACAAAAGACACCTTTATTATTTGAAGTGACTGGGACTGGACCGCTTTCGAAAATGGAATTATCGGCACACATGCTTTCTAATAAGTACTGCAGTAAACTATTCGTTTCCAACGAGCTAACTGACTTCATCTTCAATACTGAAAATAAAGTCAATTAGAGATCGGAGTTCGCTTATGAGAGAATTTCAGATAATTGCGGTTCTACTGTTTTTCCAATTTAAATAATGTAGATCTCGGAGGAGAAGAAATCAATGTAGTGAATTAATTTTTAAAGCCTTAGCTAAAATTACTTAGCTTCTTTACTTTTATATATGAAATATGGAGGCTTTGCAATACATTTTGATGAAGTTATTTCACAACCGCTTTCGCTATCTTCTCCCGGCTTCGTCAAGGTGATGGATTGAACAGCTACTAAATAATTTCAAAATGAATAACAGTATGAATGGTTCATACAATGAACAGTGAACTATCGATTGTTGAGTAAAAGTTAACAATAAGAGGCTGTGAATCACGGTCTAGAATTCAATGCACATTGGGCGAAAATGCCGATCCAGCCGGAAAAAAACCAGTTTGCATACTTTTAATTTTAGACTTTTTTTGTGGAAATGTCTCTATTAGTAACCGATGTTACTTTATCTTACAAACAAAATGTCATTCCAACTCTCAAAAGCGACTTATAATCCCGAATTATACATATTCGCCACATGGTTATACTCAGTTATATCGCCACAGTAATCGAAGACATTGTACGAGGGGTGATCAAAAGGTAATGCGCGCATTTTTTTCCTCAAAAATGACGGCAGATATGAGAAAATTGCGATATATAAAAGTTAGTTTGGTTCATTGTTAAAGTTTCCTGTTAGTGTCGTGTGCATCCGCCAAGCACTAGCGACGTGACAGTCCAAACAAAATGGCAGCTCTCATTTCATCGTACAGTGCTTTTGAGTGGCGGAGTGTTATGCGTTTTCTGTATTCAAAAGGACTGAAACCAGTCGATATCCATAAGGTAATTGTGTCGGTGTACGGAAGTGATATCGTGCAGATCCGAACAGTATAAGGTTGGTGCAAGGCTTTTAAAGAAGGACTAGAGGACCTGCTGGACGAACATCGGTGGAAGTGCAGGTGCGGGAGAACCGGCGGATTACCGTGAAAGAAATTGCTACAACGTTGGACATTTCATATGGGACGGCATTCGACATTGTTCACGAGCAGCTCGGCTTTCGCAAAGTGCGATGCAGATGGGTGCCACGAGAGTTGACGGCCGAACATCAAGGCGCTCGTTTCGATGCTTGTTTGCTGCATCTCACTCAATACGAGGAGGAGGATCAGGATTTTTTGGATTGAATCATCACAGGCCATGAATCAGGGGTCCACCATTTCACGCCCGAAACCAAGATGCAATCGGCGGTTTGGAAACACACCTCATCTCCCACAACAAAAAAATTCAAAACTATGCCATAAGCCGGCAAGGTCATGTTGACATGTTTTTGGGATTGCCGTGGTCCGATACTGCTTGAGTTTCTTCCACCGCATACTACTGTCAATTCCGAATGCTACAGAGGCACATTGAGGAATTTTCGAGCGGCCACGCGCAAGAGAAGACCTGACTTGGCAATGGAGGACATCGGGATTCACGACGACAACGCACGTCTCCAAACATGAAACGGGTCACTGACCTGTTACAGCGATGGAACTCGGAAACACTGCTTCATCCTCCATACAACCCGGACCTCGCTCCCAGTGACTACCAAATCTTCGGGACCGTTGAAGAAGTCACTGGCTGATCAACGTTTCCGTGACGACGACGACGACGAGGTGAAATCGGCAGTTCGCAACTGGTTCCACACTCAACCGAACGACTTTTATCGACAGGGCTTGGAAAAACTTGTCCACCGCTAGGATCGTTGCCTTAATCAGCTTGGAGGTTATGTGGAAAAATAAAAGTTGAATTGTTCTATCGAATGTACATGTGTTTATTTTCTTCCCGGTCACGATTTTAGAGAAAAAAAATACGCGGCATTACTTTTAGATCACCTTTCGTAGAACACAGTGCCCTCATCATTTTGAGCTGATAAGCGATAGTTGTAGGCCTTTCAGTTATTTACTGTAACGCGTATAATATTTCCGTGTGAGAAGTGGCAGTTTACTTACAAAAAGACGAGTTCAAACAGACTTTTAAAACCCGTGTCACAATAACATCAACTGCTCTGAGTAGAGTGTGTTGTACAGATCGTGTTAAAACCATAGTGCGGTAAAGTGCGGAAAAAAACCATCAGAGTACAGTGGCGTAGCCAGGATTTTGCAATGGGGTTTCTAACATTATTTTGGCGCCCCCTATGGAATTTTAATTAATGATTTTAAAAACAAGACTAATGGTTAAAATAGGACTAAGTTTCTTTTTATTTTGGCACAAAAATATATTCTTTCGTTAACCGATTTTACTTTTAAATTTTCATTTTCCCAAGAAAAGATGAAATTTTATTTTTAATTTTCATTTTATCTATAGATGAATAGATAAAATTTTCATTTTACCAAATATTTTACCCTCTCCTTCATCTGTTCTTGATTTATCACGGAAGAGATAAAGAAACAAAATGAAACCACAGTCAAGGGAAGGAAAAACAGAGGACTTTCCCTTCCCTTGACTGTGATGAAATAGAGGAACTTATAAATCCTGTAAAAACACTAAACGGATAAAAACTAATTTAATACATAAAGATTCGATGGAAATGAAAAAAACCTTGTGAATAATATATAATATTTAAAATCCTACACTAATGACAATTATTTTAAAACCCAAACGAAACAAAATGTTTACAAGCAAATCGACCGACTTAATTGTCAAATACAAGGCCAACGGGTAATAGATAAAAGCAGAATCTTCCAATAAACAAATCATTTAAATAAATTTTAACGTGGTATGTGATACACAAAAGTAAGTTTATCGGTGTTAACCAATCAAATCAGAAAAAAAATATTGTAAAAATAATACGCAATTAAACAAGTACAAGTTAAATCAATGTATTTGAAAAGAAAAAATGACCCTTTCAAATAGGATTTAAAAAATCTCAACTTCCATACTTCGTTTATGCCTCAGAACAAATTAATATATTAATACCTGTGTGCCCATTGAAATAGCATTTTGAATATGCAACAATGCTAACCATTGTCATAGTTGATCACATAATATGCTTTGACTCGATAAAAGTCCGGTCAGCTTCACAGCTGGTTACGGAAAGGGCAATAAGAAGCTCGAGCTCCCTGCCACATTGCAAGACTAGCTTTTGAAAATAAACTGAAATTGTACGATTAGACTGTTCAGAATTCTTGTCTCAATCTCAAAATACCACTAGGTTAAACTCAAGCGGCAGATATGAATTCAAACCTGAAAATTAACTGCTTTAGCAAGCTCCAAATCCTGTCTAGTCATTTGCACATTTTTAAGTTCATCTTTCACCCATGCAGAATGTCAATCCTTTCAGATTCTTGTCTGTCTTTTCAGAGGAGAATGTAATCCTGTTTCAAGAAGGGAAGAATAACATTAAGGGGTCAATTAACTCCTTTTCTTTTTGCTGTTAGGTTTCTCCAATAACGCACAGTTTGGGTCATATAGCATCCGTTACCCTATTTTTTTTTCAGTCTGGCCATGTGCATAGCAATAAACAAACGCTGTGCACGTGGAAAAGTGGCTCTACATAATAATAATTCTACATTGGAATGTGAACACTACCTGTTTACGCATGCTTAGAAATTTATTTTTCCTTAATACTTTTTTTACATTTTTGGCGCCCCTCCTTTAACAAAGGGGGTTTCTGGGCGACCAGGAAACCCCCCTAAATACGCCACTGGAGTAGTTGATGTTATTGTGACACCCCTTGACACGGGTTTTAAAAGTCTGTTTGAGCTCGTCTTTTTGAAAATAAACTGCCAGTTCTCACGCGGTGTGTTACATGCGTTACAGTAAACAACTGAAAGGCCTACAACTATCGTTTATCAGCTCAAAATGAGGAGGACACTGTGTTCTATAATGTTTTCGATTACTGTGGCGACATAACTGAGTATAGCCATATGGCAAATATGTATAATTCGGTATTCTAAGTCGCTATGAGAGTTGGAATGACATTTTCTTTGTAAGATAAAGTAACATCGGTTACTAATACGAAAAAAAAAGTCTAAAATTAAAAGTATGCAAAATGATGTTTTTCCGGCTGGATCGGCATTTTCGCCCGCTGTGCAATGGTCCGAAAAGCTCGATAGCAGCGCACGGTAGCAATGAGAGCACATTTTAGAAAATTTGCAGTAATTTACAGCCGTGCACCGAACTTTTCAAAAATGGACGCTCAGTACGTTTAGCTTTATATATAAATCACGGTCTAGATCGTAGTGCTGATGGACGCTCTTTCAATGGGGGTTCGATGAAAGAGTTTGAAGATTTCGATGCTTTCGAGGACACTAATTTTGAAGGGATGAGATCTTTGGCAGTATAGAATGTCTTGTATTTTAGATGCGGGATGTCCAGATTCCAATAAGTGTTTCGCGTATATGGACTTTTTTTTATCTTTTTATGATAAACGATGCGATATATTCTTTATAGCGTATCAGGAAATTTCGAGATGAAAGGCCAATATAATACATTTCACATTTAGTACAGTTTATCGGTAAACACCAGAATTTGAAATAGAAAAAATATTTGACAGAGAGGGGGAAGGGTTGAGTGAGAATCTGCGTGGGGTAGTAGTACGAAAAGAAACATTAATAGTTTTAGATGATAAAAATTTAGCAAGGGCGTAGATACTGTTGCCAATATACGACGGCATATTGAAAAGTAATGCCTCCATGGCTGTAACTCTTTTATATTTTAATCGATTTTCAAAATTCTTTTTGTATCTGATACTTACATTAGTCCTCTATGTAATGCACTATTCGCTTTTCGACATAGTCCCCATTCCTTTCCACGCATTACACCAACGCGTGGACTAGTTGGGTGAACCCGTCGGAGAGGAGTTCCGGGGTTGTCGTCGACACGAGGATTGAATGGCAGCTTTGGATCCTCTTCTGCAGCACGATAACGCCCGTCCGCACACGATTGCCAGACATCAGAGGGGGCTACAGCGCCTACAGTTCAAAGATGAAAAACTGCAGTTCACAAATGAAAGACTTTGCACCTTGCGACTTTCACCACTTCCCAAAGAGGAAAGAGCACCTTAAGGGCCATGAGTTGCGTTCTGACGACGAGGTGAAACCTGCCATTCGGTCCTGGTGTCGACAACAACCCCGGAATTCCTCTCCGACGGGTTCACCCGACTAGTTACGCGTTGGCGCAAAGCGTGGAAAGGGATGGGGACTATGTCGAAAAGTGAATAGTGAATAGTGCATTAAAAATAAAAAAGTTACAGCCATGGAGGCATTACTTTTCAATATGCCCTCGTATATGAGGGAAAACCAAATTTCATTAATAGACTGGCTATTATGGATAAATTAGGGGTTGTAACCATTGGTTAAAGACAAATATTTAATAATTTCGAGCTTATTATTATATGTGGTGGTATCTAAAGGGAGTTTAGCAATCTGTCAATGAGAAAACGGAAGATAGAGATTTTGCGGGACCAAGGGTGGTGAAATATAAAATGGATAAGGTTATCTGAAGTAGTTGGCTTACGATAGATTTTGAATTCTAGACATCTTTTAGAGTAATTTTTAGTTAATAGAATATCCAAAAAAGGTAGGGAATCATTTGATTCTAATTCAGCAGTAAATTGGATTTTGGGATGAAAGGAATTAAAAAGTGGGTTATATTGGCCTTTCATCTCGAAATTGGTGAATAAAGAACATATCGCATCGTTTATGAAAAAAGATTTAAAAAAAAACATATACGCGAAACATTTATTGGCAGCCGGCGACGATCCAAGCGTGTCAACAGAAGGAACGGTGACTGCTAGACTAAGTTTTCCTGCAAGACATTGAGAGCAGAGTGCGAATTGCAACAATAGATTACCAAGTATTGAATAACTCACTCAATATTGTTGGAATTGTAGAGTACACAGATAGAAACGATCATGTACACCCTGTTCCGAAAGCGTTTTTACTTAGGATGTTCAGCGTCCTTGCAATACATTAAACCAGTGAAATAAATCGGTTCAGGCAAAAAGTCGAGTCCGACTTGATTCGAGCTCGACTTCTTGCTTCAACTGATAAATTTCACTGGTTTAATGTACTGCAAGGAGGACGAACATCATTCACCTAAGTGAAAACGCTTTTGGAATAGGGTGTACATCCACCATCACCCAAGAAGAGAAGAAGCAAGCCCGTGAAGAAATTGAGGCCGCCTATCGAACACATGATGAAGAGGAGTCGGCCACTGCAAGATGGTCACTGCTCTAAAAGATATCCTCGAACGCTGGTAGAGCAAACTATAACGGGTGAATATGTGTATCCGTTGTATCGTCGTAGTGTACAGCAGGGCGTGTGTACATCTAAAGTAAGCTTACGTGGGCCAAGAAATTATTTAGGCTAGATGTACCATAGTTGGACAGGGCCATCCATTGGAAGAATTTTAAAAGAATTCTTTTCGATTCTTCAATATAAATTTTTGCTGTATTAATTCTAAGTTTTTTGTGTTCGTTTTTACTGTATATTCAGATATTGCAAAATTTCATAAAAAAAGAGCCCGAGCAACGATGGGGATACCAGCTAGTTGATGATAAAAACGAAAAAAATTTTATGTATTTTTTCCTCTCACGGAAAATCTGAGTCGGGTAACTTTTTCTGCACCCAGGTCAAGCCTCCGTTCCTATTCATAAATAACCATACAGCTAAGCTACAAATCTGAAGTTTAATTCTCGACTCCTCATTCCTCCTCAACCGTCAGTCTGTTTTTGCAAACTGCCTTTGATGCGCTTTCGCCTACGTCCATGTCGTTTGATGATATCTAGGAACACTAGGAAGTGCGGTTGGAGAAGGAGGTAATCTTTTGTTTGAATGAAAAGCAGTAAAAATTCTTAGGAAAGAGTAACTGTTTTCCATTCATCAATTTCAATAAAGAGCGCTCAGCTTGACTCTAAGCTTCCAATGTGAACGCCTCCTAAGCCATTTCGTCTTCCTTCATCCTCCCGGCGTCCTTGTGTTTTCTTATCGCAGTAGGGCGCTTGTCTTCGAACGTGACAATCAATACGGACGGCTGTTGGCGACGCGGAATGAAAGTAGGTTCTTCGTATGGTTTTCATCACAATGTTACACGAAATGAAGGATGTTTTTCTTTAGAGAAGCAATCCTTAGAATAGACGAAATGTTCTCTCATCGTCTATGGATATTCTGCTCATGCCATCTTGGATACTTTCTTGTCAAATTTCAAATGCAGCTGCTGTCTCAATCTTTTCTTCTGAAGATTTCGAGATGAAAATTCTTATTTGAAATATTATTAAGAGTAGATAGGGACTAGTTCTTTCCAAGTTAGAACAATTCGTGTATTTTTATGCTGAGTGAAATGAACATGTCACATCTCAAATCTAAATCGGCAGGAATACCATGATGGTTTTCTAAATTCCATAATTTTCATTGTTCGTGGTAAGGTCAACAATCTCATTTGCAGGATTTGGGACAGTGAAAGTCCCAATGCTTCCCGTGAACATGTTCGTGACGGCCCAAAGATGAAAGTGCTTTATACCCTCGGCAAGAAAAACTTGCGACCAGTTCTTCTTCTTAGAGATGACCATTATACGTATTGTATATCTAGTTATAGTCGTATTTCCTCATTCCTCAATTAGAAGATGACCAAGAAAAACACATTCACTTTCAATAAGACGGTGTAGCAACCTTTTATTTTCTATCCAAACTTTTCCAGAGATAGGTACGAGTAAATTGGCTGAAATGCAGTCGACAGCCAATCACCTCGTTTCCCGGATCTAGGTTCTCAGAATTTTATTTCTAGGGATTCGTTAAATATCAAATATTTGTGCCATCGTTCCCTGCATTAAACTCGAAATACCAACAACAATGATGCCAGAGATCCTGTATGGCAAAAATGGATATGTCGCTTTGCTGATTAAGTCACTATTTGAGATAAAAACTTGTGTTTTCTTCCTATATTACGATATTCCTTTATTCCCTCTGCTTAGTATATTGTACATTTAAGAATAAAAAACTTGTTTTCAAATCTATAAATCTCTTTCTGAAATACCAGGTAGGTATTTTTGTTACGTGTGCTTCACTTTAAGATGATTCTACATTATCAAAGATAGAAACTTTATAATAAAAGGAATTATCAAAAACAACCCTTCACAAACATAGAAACTTTGGCATTCTAAGCAATCCTCTTACAAAGGAACATAACAAAAGCTCAAAAATTTTGAGCATCTACACGCAGACTAGATTTACGATCATTCGACTATATCTCATTAGATTTTGTCACTAAACAATAACGCCTGTCATCAAAGTTACTATTCCATTCCAATTGTTTAATTTATTATTCATTTTGAAATTGAATTCACAACCCTTATGGCTTAGCGTAATTTATTGATATAGTATTAAGTTAAGCGCGTCTTTAAAGAGACCGCGCGGCGACCACTTGCTTACCAAGCCGCGTGGTTTGTGGCATCAGATCTCTTATGATCGCGGTAACTTTTGTGACAGATCAGTTTATTCTCGGAGTTAATTCTATTAATCGTGTAGACGTTGCTATAAAAATTGGCCTTGTCAGCAAATATTTCATTCGTACTTTACATTTTCAACACGCTCAACCTGACTATGCGCGGCAATATCGGCGATAGCGTTTTAGTCGGAGTCGTAACCATGCTGAAATTTTGCTCCAGGTGCAAAGATGTTGGAGAACAGAATCTAGGAAGACAACTCAACCTCTGACCTGATTCTAAATCAGTGCTCCAGGGAGCAAAAACTATAGCAGCGCCACTGTTTCCAGTGTATTTTTCCAGAACTATAAATTAACTTACGAATATGAAACGGTTTCTGAATGAAAATTTGCAATTTATTATTTTTTTGTTGATATACAGAAAAAAAATAAAAGTTGGATTTCCAAAAAAAAGTTTCTACTTTATGACGTTGGTGAAATAGACACGGGGGGGGGGGGCTCTTAATGGTTAATTGGTAGTCATGAGAAAAGCATC
>JAHWFO010004499.1:3187999-3244480 GCA_023313115.1 Rhysida immarginata | reverse complement strand
AGAAAAAAAATAAAAGTTGGATTTCCAAAAAAAAGTTTCTACTTTATCCCCTTGCTCCCCCCCCCCCGCGGGGGGGGGGCTCTTAATGGTTAATTGGTAGTCATGAGAAAAGCATCATGAATATAGTAAAAAGGATATGGTTTTAGAAATAAAATCTGAATACGAAAAATCCAATTAATATTCAACAGAAAGTTTCTTCTCGTTATATTCTCACAGTCCTCATCGTCTTTATCATTTTCTTCAAAAAGCCCTTGAGATTTCATTGACGTGAGACGAAAAAACATGAAATATTCAAAGAGAGGACAAACGTTCCCGGTAGGTAGCATTCAACTTATATCTTATTAAAAAAATCGATAGATGAAAAGAACTAAGGAGATCAGAAAGAGCAATGAAAGGTTATCCCTTTGTATAAAAAAGAAGGGAGGAAAAAAAAGAGAAAAAGAACCCAGCTCTAAGAAATTCTTCTTGTTTTATCGTCGCAACAGCTGTAAGATTTGTGTACTTGGTCTCTTTGTGTTTGATTTCTCCTTTTCATTGTGTTTGTTTTTTCAGTCCTTTAAGATAGTTTGTGCTGTTGACGCCCACGTCTCTTTATTCCATCTTTAAACAAAAGGGAATAAAAGTTGAGTGATAACTCACCAAAGGCCTAGGTGAGACTGATGAGAGTGAGAGTGTTGCATCTGAAAATGAAATAACTAACCTCCTTTACGAAATAGCCATTTCAGCGAAGACAGCTGGTTATCGAGAGCCGATGCAAAACTTTCTTTACAAAACTTTCTCTCCTCGAAACTTGAACGAATCCGTTGACGGCAGCGAAAAACAGACGAAGCGAGAGATTAAGTAAGAAGATACGAAATGCCCGAAATAAATAACCGGGAAGGAGGTCCAGCAAAACAAATAAACGCAAAAAAGAATATATAAATCAGTCGCGCAATAAAAAAGGGGCCACCAAGTCAGATTAAACGGAAGAAATATTCCTGTCGCCTTTAATAGTCCCAGCTTTCTCTATCACAGCCTCGCTACAACGAACTTGTTTGATGCGCTCGTTTAACAAAGAGCTAATTACAATGGCGTGGTTAATTCCACGATGTAATCTTTCGTGACAATTATTTTGTCGTGGAAGCCATTGGGGCTTGTAATTTTAACATGATGGCACAACCATCTCTTTTATTAATGCAAAACATACGAGTCTAATGATGGTGGGATTTCATGTAACCAAAGGAAGTTAGTCAGGAAAGAAAATTTGTTTGCACTTTGTAGCGGACGTGCATTTCGTCAGTGTCGTCACAAATCAAATCAATATGAAAGGATTTAAAGAGCTGTACAAATTTAAATAAAGTGACTTGTTTCGTTGATTCGGAATGAGAAAAACAAACATTCAATGAAAGAAGCGTTAAACGACAGAGGAAGAAAATAAACCTGAAGGAAACGTATTCATCGAGTAAGTCATGGACTTCGTTACATTTTAAATTGTGAATAAAGGCCTTTTGGGAACTGAAATCTTTTGAGATTTCGTAATAAGTTTAATATTACGGAACACCAAAAAAAATAAAATTCCAATCTCTCTACTGTTTTACTAGAGACTTTTTTCCCTTTATAAAGAAACTTCCCAATATTTCAAATTTAAAAAAAAATTAAAAAAAATAGCGGAAATAACCTTCAGGAATTCACTTTGACCTTTGGATATTTAATAAAAACTCTTTCATCACAATATAATCTATCTAGTCATGAGTCAAAAAAATTTCGCAATCAAGTAGATGCCATTACGAAAAAAACGGATTTGGATTCAGATGTTTTAAAACATAAAAATTACTTTCTCGGGGCCCAGTAGATGCATTACTACATTTCTTACTTGTGGCATAACGATACGGACTGCAGCCAAAACGCCGCCAGTTTTGGCGTTTGATCGCAGATGCATCAAATGCGGGCACGCACACGCAATCAAATGCAGACAAAATTATTTCTCGTTCGTAGCTTATGTATTATTATGTCTAACTTAAGCCTGACACTGCTTTCAAAAGATATCGTGAATTTCGTGATATGCTTGTAACCAAAGTGGATCACTGAAGTGGATCACCAAAGTGGATCACTGCTGACACTCACTATCACTTATGGATGCAAGTAATGGCTGAAGGAAAATCCTAAGTCTCAATATATGTATGAGAATCTCATATGCAGTGTGTAACAGAATTTATGTTATAAACTTGTACGGTAATGCCGCTAGGCAAAATCAGCGTGGCGCAGCGCCATGCTGCCCCTTGCCCCGTCACGCTGCCCCTCGACCCCGCCACGCTACCCTCCGACCCCGCCACGCTGCCCCTCGGCACTGCACAAACGCAAGAAACTGAAACCAATAAATGCCAACAATGTGCGGCTTAAGTATTCATTGGAGCTTATCATTGTGGCGTGAGTGATTTAAAGCCTAAACATTTTAATTAAACTGCTACGTACATTCATTTAAAATATTAACTAACTGCATCAGTTTAGTTGGTAGCCGTGACCAGCTATTTATCGCGTTACTCCTTGTGCTTGTTTTTTTTATCCTCCGCGCTGACAAGTCGAGCCTTTTCTATTCGTGTGTGGTGGTTTCCTGTGGTCGCTTTACTGTCAAAACAAACAGCTTCGTCCGCGAGAAGAAGTATTTCTCAATAAGCTTTCATGTTTAAATTAGCATTAATAAAATGTTGAGGGATAATACAGATCAACTGTATAAGGTATAAAGTTTAAAAATCTTAATGCAATCATTATTCGCAATTTTATCCTGCAAAAATAGTGCATAAATTGTTGAAAAATATACTTTAAAAACTATTGAGGACTGTGCCACCAGATGATGTCTTTTCGTGGCATCACAAAGTAAGGAAGAGATTAGCCTAGAAGAAATTAGAAAGCCTTAACGCACCCTAATCGCATACAGATTCCGAAGTTAGCATTATGCCTTAAAAATATAAATGTACGTCACTGAAATGCCCATGTACTTTTATTAACTTTACAGCAAGAATTTAGCTGCATTCAGTGCCCCATTGGTTGCTGCGGAACGCATTCAGATCATGGACGACTTTTTGAAAGATTTTGCGAAAACTTTGTTCGTAGATGTCATGCCTGCAGGACTGTTGGAGGCGCCATTTGTAAAAACGTTTTGATACTCCAATGGTTTAAACGATTCAATATTCAATTCTAACAGCAGGGGAATGGTGCATTTCCGCACAGGGGTTTCTATGCAAAATATGGCTTACTCTGAATTGCTACAAATTTGTAATATATATTCTGGGATCTCAATCTCAATTTATACATTCACACAGATCCATCAGCCCTTGTTTAATGTATGTAAATTAGATTTTGAGAAGCATGTTTATTTAGAATAAGAAAGCACTTTAAAAAACAAATAATTTGTAATAATTCCTGAGTTATACATAAGAAATTACTCATTATGAATAGAAATCGATACATGATAATATCGCAGTGATGTCATTCCAGGATTTCTGGGCATGGGGATTACGCGCAATGGATATCTAAGGATAGAAACGAGGATAGTGCATCTTAAAGAAATCTGGTATCACACGATGAAAGGGGCAGTAAATTTTTTTCTGATATCATCGCCAGAGACAAAACATGGTTAGGCAAATAAACATAAGAATAAGCAATAGGGGGCATCCTTCTTCTCCACAACGAAGCAAAGCCTAGGATTATCACATCTTCGAATGCTTGATAAAAGCTTTCGTTATTTTTCACGTCGGACAATGAAATCCGACAAATCATTACGGATTCATGACAAATCAAAACTACTTAATGCAGCAATAGGGTAATTTTTATGCGGACGACAAATTTCTTGAATATCGAGACATCTGTTCGGTGCTTATTTAAATGCGATTTTAAAGAGTCCTATGTATTATATTCCAAATATTAAAAAAATTAATAAAATGATATAACACTATATTTCTGATTAGTTTGTATTATAATTGAATGACCTTATTGTGAATATTATATAAGTTAGCTAGAAACAAAAGAAATTGATATTTATTAAAGAACCTCGTCCAAACAGAGGTAACAAAACATTTGGATTGAAAAAAAAAATGCCAAAAATACGATCATGCTTTCATTCCATGGAGAAGTAGCAATGAAATAAAAGATTGAGGGTCTGATGTAAAATTTCATATTTATTCATTAAATGTTAATGAAAAAGAAAAGTAGCTTTAATTCTATAGAAACCAGCGAATTGTTTTAATGAAGCCAGATGAAGTTTCCAAATCGAAACCATCAGTTCGATTCTTCGTAATCACCATAGTTTCATTATTCTATAACAGATTACATCATATTATGAGGCAATTTATGATAAAATGGAGCTCGCAATTTTGTTACCAAGGAGAGAGTGCTCCCTGCGATTCATCTCTAGTTCATAAATAAAAAAAAATTGGTAAGATAAGCTTGTCGTTTTATAGATCATAAGAACACGCTTTTAGAAAACTTGTTTTGAAAATGACCTCCAGTGGGACATTAATTTAATTTATACACACGACGAATATAGCGCTAACATAGGAAAGCTTTTATTTATAATTAAATATTACTGAGATTTTTTTTTTAATTCAATATTTTTACATGAAACACCTTTTTCTTTTTAAAACGAAGCGTTTCAGCAACCATTTATGGTTCGATTTTCAATTATCTGTAATAGCACAAATTTCGGTGGACCACCTGCTAATATTCCAATCACCTCGAACAATACAAAGGACGCATTTCCATGCACAATCACACCAAAAGGCCTCGTCGTAAGTTGTTCTACTACTCGAATCTCACTTGCTTCATTAAGCTGTTGGGAAACGTTGGCTTTCAAAACGGTTGTATGTTTACAAAAGCTTTTCTTGTTTCTCGTTTTAAAAGTAAAATTACTGATACCCGTATTTAAACTTTAACGACGACAACGTCCAAAAAGAGCTTTCCATAATGACCCGCATCGAAAAAATGATTAAAAATGTACTTCTAGCGTTATGAGCATTGAGCAATATTCCTCTACACAAAGAGCCAGTTCGCGCTATTTAATTCGGAAAAACAAACAGATCCACCATTAGCTGTATATAGACATACTGTAGTTCGCAGAACGAACAAGAAAATTGCATTATAAAAGAAAATTACACAATCATCATATTTTGATCATAATGTCAAGAATGAAAATGAAAAGTAAAAGGGTACTTATCAAGAAGGATCAAAAAAAAAAATTAACAATAATTTACTGTTGGTATTCTTAGCAAGATTACAGATTATCGACTGTAAGCAAAGTTTCGAAATCAAGTGGATTCTGAAAAAAATTTATTTCTACGTATAATATTAAAGAAAGCACACCAAGACACAAAATTGAAAAGATCACATTAAATTGAGTTCTTTTAATAATACATTGGATAATTTTAAATTTCAATTTGTATGGATATGTCTTCTGCGTCTTGACCGATTTTAAACTCCTATGGCTCGGACTTCTTAAGAAAGAAATAATTAAAATTTTAATTAAATATTTTTTTAATCCAGCCCTTTCTTTTTTAATATTTTGTTCGTGTTTACATATATGCTTCATATTTAGGAAGTAAATATGATCTGCGATCAGTCTACTGTCTAGTTGCTGTCTATCTAATCAAGTATCTAGTCAATATTATTGTTAGTTTTATATTCATATTTTAAAGTTAAAAAATACGTTGAAAAATAATAATTGAACTAAACCAATGTTGTTACGTGTTCGATCGACTTTATAGTAAAGCTTTAAAGTAAGCTTTTCATAATAAAAAAATTCAGCTGTTTATTTAAAGACGGAAGAAACCAGGAGACTACGAGCAAAGATCATTTGATGGTATCAACAAATTATTTAAACATTAGCTACATTTAAAAATTAGATATCAAAATACAAAAATAATAGCCATGCCTAAAGGAGGAAGTTCAGTTGATTTGTTTTTTGAAAGAACATGAAATTTATCTATTACAGCCCACTAAAGTTTCCAAGAAAACGGCCAGATTCCAAGCAATGAAGGGGGGGGGGGAAGCTTTCAAATTGGTTTTGTCAGTGAAAAACAAAATTGGAAAAATACATAAAATTGCCTATAATGCTCAGGGGTTTTTGCTTTCTGTTATTTTTTTTCTCCCCTTCAGGAAAAAAAAAAAAGAACAAAGCTGATTTGCATACAATAGAAGCAACGAAAAATATTTTTATTTCCACTTCTGTTTCTTTATCAAATATGTCAAAAGCAATTTTACAGCTTAACTTTGAAAAATTTATTTTGCTTCTAGCCATCGTTACCGAAAACGCTATTGCATTTGCAACACAAAAGTTGCATCTCATTAAAAAAAAATTGTATAAGCTGTTCACTTGGGTTTAAAAGCATTCTGGGATGAGGATATCGTTTTTCCGGCTCAGTATCGATAATTTGCTATCTGAAACCCTTTAGCCAGTTTAGCGTTGGTAAACCAATTAAAAGCACAATGAACTCAACAATGAACTACATGATTATGGGCGACTTTTCTGAACAAAAAGATATAAAGAATATAAAAGAACTCTTAAATTATGAATATTAGATGTCCTTTGAAAATATTCGATATCTGTACTGCAAAAAAAAAAAAAGACCAAGATATAAGATTATTAAATAAAGTGACTCTCAACTATCGAAATTATTTTTGTATTAAAAACTATCAAGATAAAGATCCGATATATATATAAAACAATTACCGATTCGATATTGAGAATAACATAGACTGTTAAGATAATATAAGTTTATCATTTAGCAAATAAATGTGTGTGTGCCAAGATTATCCAATTATTTTTTAAAAACCTCATTACAAGTTTTAAAAAAAACAAAAGCTTTTTGTTAGATTAAATTTCCAATATTTCAGAAATTTATTCGTAATGATGTATTAGGAAGGAAAAAAAATGGTTAAATAATTAAAAATTTTCCTCAAATACTGTCAGTCATACAGTAGATTAACTATATAAACTAATTTCTTATCAATCAAGGAAGAAATTAAAAACGGAAGAGATAAAAATGAGAAACATGCTTCACTAGCTACACCATTCAATTCTATATAAAGCAAATGATCAATCTCTTATATCGGGCAAAGCAATATTTGCTTTAAGGTTCATTAGACAGAACGAAGCCAACAAATAAGGAAAATAAACATTTCAGAGGAAATCACTCTACAAAATAAATCGAATGTAAACACGTGCGAGTTTATTAATCATTATATCGCAATTGTTGAATAATAACTCTGTTACGACAAATCTATAACATATAGCATTTCAGAAATAAAACTCGAAATGGTGTTTGTTTGTTTGCAACGCGAAACCCTACAACCACGTGACGGCCGATTCAACACCCGGAGAGCCTTGACCCATTTGGCTCACTATAATAAAATGACCCCCACATCCCCTTGGTAAAAAGAATAACCGGAAGGTTTGTTGGCATTCTGAAGCCGTGACAAAGAAAAAATTCAAAACCCCTCCAAACGGAAGGAGGAGGGGAAAGGAGAAAGAAAGCGAAAACCCTGCAAAACCAGTTCGTGGGAACTCACTGATGCGTTCAAAAAATTTCGAGATCAAGTCCAAGAACGAATGGTGTCCTTGTTAATGTATCTGGCAGACTGTTTTAATATCTTCAAAACTGTTAGTCCGTAATTAAGCTTTATAGGATAAGCTAGAAATATAACTCTTCGCTAGGAGGTAAACAAGAAAACTGCACGATATCCTACAATGCGCCTTGTTTTTAATAAAATTTATGTTTGTCTATATTCTTTCGAGTCTTAGAAATTTCATAACTGCCAGATAATGAAAACATAACTCGATAGGCAAATAAGGACATACATACATTTCTTTTCCTAAAACAGACGTGAGACTATCCTTTTCCTCAGCACATCCGTACAACTTTAGGAATTTCACCCACTCGCCTTAAGTTTCACTAAATTTTACAGTGGAAAACCGACACTTGCTTAATATAAAAGAAAGGAAAAAAAAAACTTTTTAATTTCCTCTCCCTCACTTCACAACAAACTTTTTAATATAACTCTATGTTCAACGAACGGAGGCGGTTCTTTTGAGAAAGTTTTTTTCCTCCCCTACTTAGTGTTTAATATCACAACACGAGCAGCTCCAACTAATTGATTTCCTTCGACCCCCTTCCTACAATCTTCAACCGTTATGTTTTTAGACGTCATCTGAAGTTCGATCTGAAGCTTTTTTGTTTTTTTTCTTAATTCAGTTGCCTCAGACTCCACCAGCCGTGAAAACAAACATTCGATCTCCTAATTTGAGCTCAAATGATTAAAACAAAAAAAAAATCTTCAATCTCAGTAGAGTGATGCTGAAGAGTTTTCGATTAGGATATGAACTGCTATGTATATGTTAGAAGGATGATCACTGAAGCAAATATAAGTATTCGAAAATGTCAAAAACTTTAGTGGCTGAACTTTGCACTAAATTTAAATTAAGAATAATTTCGTGAACATTTCTTAACACTAAATTTGAGAGGATCATCGAGTTTTGCTTCTATGAACACATTAGGTACCTGGAAGTACATTAGGCAATTAGTACTTGTTCATCCAAACCAAGTTACAGCATTATGTAGATTGTTGTTTACGAATATTTAGAATGTGAATTCAATCAAGAAATAAAAACGTTTTTCAAATAGAAAAGAGCTTTAAAAACCAATTGAGAATGAGCACGCTAACATTACCAACACGAGCTTAAAAAAAAGTTCGTGAGTAATTTAAATGTGGAAAAATATGAATGGGTAAATATATTCGAGGAATTAGATTTTGTAAGACTATACTTAAGTGAGATGCATAAGTGGGTGTGTATGAATAAGCACACGTTTGTGAGTGGGTGAAGATATATAAGTGGATGCGTGAGAATAAAGCGTTAAACCATAAAAAACAGAATATTTATGTAGGAATTATATTAATTAAAAACTCTAGGATCCGTCAGTAACGAAACCACATGCAAATTGTATTTGACTATAGGATATGTCCTATTTGCCACATGGTTCTCACATGCTGATTTGATAAACTGTACCTCATTGCACTAAGGTTTTTATTGTTAAATTTAAACACCATATCGAATAACAAGTGGATATCATTGTATGTATCTCCGTAACGATTGGTCCAATTTTGAAACTTTTTTTCAAATTTATGCACATATATGAATTGCATCCGTATCGGCTGTCATATATTGAGATATTGAATATCGATTATCGGTAATTATGATTTTTCGATAGGATCCGTCAATTTATTGATTTTTATGTGTACTATTAACTGTTTTGGTTCCATTTTGCTGTGACTCTCAATTTAAACTGCATAGCTTATTTCGGAAATTCTACTTTTGGCCGATATCTCGGGAACTATTGGCTCCACAGAAATTTGGATGCGATATTCGTAATCAGCGATGAAAGACGCATTCATTTCATAAGTCATATGTCCCAAAATTTAATAAAGTGCGGAGAGAAAGAAATGTAGGATTCAGGGTATATCGAATTCAGTTCGGACCAAATATATGAAAAAACATGTTTCAAAAGCCATTTACTACATGAATAGCAATTTGGACCAAATCTCGTTATCTCCATAATAAGACCTGCATTTGAGAAAAAGAAGGAATTCTAGAATAAATTATTCCAATGAGTTTTTATCGTTTAAACATGAGGGGGGGGGGGAGAAAATTTCACAGATAGAAATTATCGGTATTAAAGGAATGTTAATTTGTTTTTAAGTATAAAATATTTTTGCGTCAAAAAAATTTAAAATAAAAACAGCGTAAATCCTTATATTAAATTAAGAGCACAATAAGATTCTGATTTCAATTTTTTTATTTTTTATTTTTTTACTTTCATTTTGCCTAGTTATGAAGAAAAGAAAAAATAAAATGAGATGACATCGTATCCCAATACATTGGAGCCTCTTAAATCTAATTTATAACATCTGATTAAAAAAAAGTTTCTTTATCGGACAATTTTACAATCTTGGCTTACGCTTGAAATAAAAAAAAGTTTAATACTCACAGGATCGTAGTTCCTTTGAGATTAGCTGGGATCTCGGTGCACATCTCTCCGTGACAACCGCAGGCCAGCTCCCCCGTGGTATTCTTACACCTGATCCACGGGTGCAGGTCGCCTCCTCCTCCTCCTTCTCCGGTGCCCAACCCTTCCTCCACCCATACGGAGAAGAGCAACGACACCGTCAACCAACAGCACGGAGCCAACGCCTCGTATCCACGGTAGCAAAACATCATTACGAAAGGACTGGATTTAAGATATGTAATAGTTACAGACAATTACAACGCCAGGTGAGAGGGCGGAGGGGGGCTTCCAATGTGCCGGCTAGGTGCGTGACATCGCACCACGGACCCCTCTCTCGTCGGCTTGGGCGCTGCACGAGAGTGAACTCGGATTCTAACTTTCCCTCGAAACGCCAAGTGAAGGAAAGGCAGGCGGTAGAGTTCATTTCGATGCGCGCAGGGAGAGGAAGCCAGCTTTTGCCGGCTGCCAGCAAACGGAGATGGCACGCGTACTAAGGCACGTGGAGTCCTCATCACAAGACGTAATATTGCTTGTCAACTTCCGGTTTGAAACGTGAGGGATTTTTTTTTTTTTCGTTTTTGAGTCAATTTCTTATGATTTCCTTCATCCATGTTTTTACTCCGAGTCCCAAAAGAAAAATGCGATGCTCCGGTTTCCTAGATTTGTTTCCTTTGAAAAGTTTTCTTTCCGTGAGCTTAATTGCGCTTCTCGAGTCCTTCCAATCGAATTGCTGCGTCGCTATTTCCCTGCTATTTGAACAACCCTATTGAAATTTTCAAGCGCTTAGCTATATAATACCAGACGTTCTAATAACTAATCATCACCACCATCATCTCTAAACTTAATCAGTAGGTTCGCTTCAACAGTTTATTAACTTTTAATGTATATTGTCTGATCCGTTCGTTTCAATAACTCACTCGATTAAATGGGCCTATGACAACCCATTTCAGCGTGATAGAAATTGAAGTGAAATAAATGCTACCGACGAGAAAAATTCATTTATTGCAAAAATTTATTAACTAACCTTTTAATATCGATGATCGCTGATAATGTGGTTACATTGCGTTAAGTGTTTCGATCGATTGCATTGTCGGCAAAGCGATCGACTCTTCAATTCTGTTAATAATTTATCGTTAGATGACTTGAATACTGGCTTGAATTATAGAATGACAAAACTGTTTTTCTTAGATTGAAATTGACTGCATAATAATATGATAATGATAATCAATTCTATGTAAATTAGCATGAACAAATTAATTTAGTTCGTGGCATTAAACGCTAACATTTACCGAACTAAGCGATGACTTCTGAAAATATAATTTTACCAAGGGCAAATTTAAACCCTGTATTAATAATAAAAGTCAAATATCATTAATAAGGCTGGAATTGAGAAATTCAATTTACTTTCGCATTATGAAACTTTTGCTTTAAAGTATTCGGCAGATATAAACTAGCCTAACTAAAGTGTTGATAGGCCTTTGATAAACGGGAAGATCAAGAGTGTCCCTCGTTATTTAACATTCTAGAATTTCGTTTTAATTTTAGAAAGAATACTTATAAGAAATTTGAATGTTTATACTTCAAACTACTGTAAAACACGTTATTGTCCATCAATGCAATAGACCTCAAAAACGAGTGAAATGAATAGCGTAAAAAAAGTTCTCCGTGCCTACTGCCTTCAGGATGCGTTCAATGGAAATCCGGAGAACTATCTCTGTGGCTCTGTCCCTTTATCCGCTCAGTCTGACATCTCGGAGTTATAAGCTAAACATGTACATTTTATAGTGAACATGGCAACAATGCAATACGAAAACGAAAATGCGTTTTAAACAAGAGACAATTATTTTTTTTTGCATATTTTTCAAATTTTATGGGGGGGGGGGGTTCTGTGAATCCTCAAAAATTTAAAATGGGGAAGAAAGCATTATGAATCCATAGCGGCTAATTTCTTCTGTCACCATATTGACTCTGTAAGCATCTCCTTATTATCCAGCGCTCTGGTGCTCCGTTCACGTGTCTTGGAGCCATGGCTCCAAACGAAAAAAGACCGCAGCCTGTCATAAACAAAAAACTCGCAACATTACCTTCGCATACCTGATATACAGGGTGAGTCAAAAATCTCCATACAAATGGGGATTATATTATGCTATAATTTACAAGATATGTTCCACATGTTTATCTTCTATGTCCAAACTAAGTGACAGGCGCTCCAACCAATTCTGTCGAACACGTGACAACGTTTCCCCCGTCATTTGTTGGCAAGCTAATGTGATTCTCCTTTTAAGATGATTCAAAGTACGGATTTTCTTCAGGTTTAAATCGATTTTAGGAGGCCCCAAAGGTAAAAATCTATGGGAACCTGTCCTCTTGAATTTCTGGATGAGTTTCGCCACGATTTCATTGAACGTACGCGCTATATGACGGGTGGTATCACTCCCAACCAACAGAATGAAGTTAATTCGTTCTTCCTTCGTTTATGGCATTCCTTTTAATTGGTTCACCTACTGCAAAGAGAAAAATAAACATTAGTCACCGTTATCCCATTTGTATGGAGGCTTTTGATTCACCGTTGTTTATCGGGTATGCGGAGGCAATGTTGCGAGATTTTTGTTTGGCGACGGCATAAAACCGATGATAGCGGTCGTATGCATAGATTTTTCGATTTCCTATTGGGTTTGAATGGTAAACCTAGAAAAATATCGAATTTAATCGCACCTTATAATAATCGAGATAGGGAAATTGCGCGTCAAAGTTGGAGTCGTCCTGTCACGGCCAAAGTTTACGAAGTACAACTTTTATGCCGATAATTTTGTCGAACACCTCCTCCTCTGCAAAAGGGAGCAACGGCATTGTTCATGATATAGAAGCAGTGAACCGTTCGAAAAGTTTAGTTCGCGCGTCGCTCAGTTTAACTGGTCACCCTTCGGAAAATGAACCAGTTCAGAAGAACGTTTTCGTGGAAGGAAATGCAGAAATTTTCCAAGCAGAGCATATTGTGACCACAAAAGGACAGGAACTCTCGATTGCGCCTTCGGAAATGAAGGCTGCTAGGGATTCCAAAAATGTGGAAACTGTTTCGAGTACAAATAGTGCACAGCTTCGCTTAGTAATTACAAATAGAAAAGGGAAAGAAAAATTCCGCGACCTGGACTTGAACCAGAAGCCATGCCTTTTGCTGGTACCGCTATTACCAATTGAGCTACCGCGGACATGAACCGCCAAGATGTACAATATGGCTCGCAATCGGGAATCCTCCGTACCCTTAAACCATCAAATAGATTGATGCAATTCAACTCAAAGAGAAGATGATAACATAATATTCAATTCACTTTGCGAGTCCGGGACCTGCTCTTTCGATTGAGCTGATTTGTGGCTTCATGGAAATCCATATGGACATATTGTAACATGTCCGCGGTAGCTCATTAGGTAAGAGCGGTGCCAGCGGAAGGCATCGTCCCTAGTTCGAGTCCAGGTCACGGAATTTTCCCTTCCCTTTATTATTTGTAATAGTGGTATGTTTGAAGAGTTTCTTCAGTTGCATTATTATCTTCTCTTTTCGCTTAGTGAATTATAATTTTCAACGGCCACCCTCCATTCTTTGGAATTACAGTACACTCGCGATTTTCAAAGTTAATTGGGACTGATGGGAGACGAAAAAAACTCGGATAATACGAATATCTGGTATTAATGAGTTACAAAACTTGACGCTTACTAGCTGCAATAATGTAAAAAATACATAAGTTCATTACGTACATGTATTTAGAGTTTGAAATATAAAAGAAAATTCTACTTTTGTATGTTGGTTTTTTGCTCCACCTCTTTAGAGGTTTTATTGTTAGTTTTATCAGTTTTAACAACTTCCACAATTTGACTTTCAGTGGATTGTTAGCGAGCACGAGGACAGCAAGCCCGACGTTTTTAGATTGATTGCGCGCATCGGCTTGGATAACCCGAAGCTTTGGATAACCGAGGCTCGGTTAACCGCGAGTCTACTGTATTTCAAGTGCCCATCAACGTCAATTTGTAGAATATATCTTTTCAGTGGACGAACAAACCAAAGGCTATTTCTTGCAAGGCATTTTTCCCTATGGTTTTCATGTCTTCAAGCGGGTCTTGGTAATATTTATTGCGCCTAATGCGTATTGCGTTGCATCACCCTTTCATATCAAGTCATTCGGAATAGGTTTGATTACTAAATATTAATTTATAGTTATGGAACGAGCTGAAATTTTGTAGTGGAGTATCAACAATTCAATATTTTTCAATATTTCAACATATCTTCTCGAATCATGAGTTTTTAAGTCGATTTCGGAGAATAAAAAAATTGAGTTGCGGAAACGAATAAATAGGCCACCATTCTAAGGGGGGGGATTGGTCGGCCAGAAATTGCAAGTTTGCGTGGAGATCGTCTTCGTGTTGAAGGTGGTTTACGTGGTTAGAAACAGCTGAAAGAAGAATGTTCAGAAATATTTATAAAATGATTCCTCAAGCTGTAAATATGAAAAGTGTACTCTATTCGATAACAAAGAAACGCGATAACAAAACGCTCTCGCAAGTGTACTGTAAGAGATACACTTATCTGCAATCCGACTGAAAACGCAGCAGCAATACAGTCTCCTCTTTTCTAAGATGTATCTTACAATACCGCACAACTTGTAGAAATTCTCACATTTTTTAATGTGTAAAACTCATCATCTGATAGGTTTAAATTCGATTTATACCCAAGTTTATAGTTGAATATCGGCATTTGTCATATGCAGTAACATCAGCTTAAGCAAGCTCTTAGTGCTTCTTATTCCATAGTCAAGTTGGATAAATTTAAATTAAATAAATTTTTAATTAAAAATTTTAAGATGCCTAGAGAGCTTATTAACTTAGAACAAGTAAGAATTTTAAATTAAAATGGATTCAACTTCATTTTTAATATCACGGCTGTGGCAGTCATTTGAAGGCAATGACGGAATTTCTATGAATATATCAAAGAACAGAGTTCTATGAATGTTTCCAAAAACTTAAGCTGCCTAAGGGAATTACTTTGAATGAAATGTAAATAAACGGCTTTAAAATAAATGAATTCCGAGAACATTTCGAAGCTATTTCGTATTAGCTTTTCAGATGCGCAATTTACAGATCCATAATCAAAAAGAACCGACCTTAGATCATTTATACTAAACTAACACGATTTATATTATTGAGAGTAATTTTATGATATTTTAACGCGATTTCCATTTTTTGCTTTAAAGTGCACCGTTGTTTGTTTTTCGGCTCCTCTCGAGTGTTGTTCTCAACTATTAACAATAAACCAAAGAAAGCAAATCTGGACACATTCAGTATCGAGGGACATGCGATATAGTTTCACTCCTCTATTACAATAGAGCAGGACGAGACGCAAGAATATTGGAATACAATAATTAAAAGATATTTATTAAAAAATAAAATAAATAAATCAAAAATAAAAAAACTGATGTTTTGGATAGAGACTATCCTTTGTCAAAGCAGGTAGGATAATTCTCTTTATAGAATTATCCTCTCTGCTTTGACAAAGGATAGCATATATCCGAAACGTCAGCTTTTTATTTTTGATTTATTTGTTTTATTTTTTATTAAATATCTATTATTAGGCGGTGGGAAGAAAGCAAGATGGAATGTTACTCTGAATAAGCACGGGTGGGTAAATGGTATGATCTGATTGCGCCGAGAGATCTTAAATGCTAATGTCTCGAAGACAGAAATACCTCATAAAGTCTTTTAATATACCTCCATAATGCCCGGATAGTTAAGAATTAAAGACACTCAGCAGCATAGTTCACCAGAGTGAAATCTGAAATCTATATTTTTAGGTAAATTGATTTTCGCCCTTCCCTCTTACAGCATTCCATAATTACAGGGTGAGTTTAAAGTCGCGCATTTCAAAGTTTAGCTGCCCGTAAAAGTACCAGTTTGAGAATTTAAATGAAAGTAAAGTATCACAGAGGTTAGTTGAAATGTTGGCTTTTATGTTTAGCAGACAAAATTTAGGTGTTACAATAAATGTTAGAAATGGCGTTCTCTTTCGCGAATACAAAAGCGGGTGTTCATTTTACCAGATTTCGTGAGACTTTGCGAAGCATGGCAGTATTGATGTTAGGTTAGAAATGGCTGTTGTGATGTTCGTTTTCAGCTCAGCATTCGTGTGTGGACTATTCACATAAATTACATTTTTTAGATAACCCTGTAGAAAGAAATCAGGGGGTGATAAATCTGGCGAGCGAGGGGCCACAATTCCTAATTCGAAAGAGGACGTCATTTCGAACATGTATTGTAACACCTAAAGTTAGTCTGGTAAAACGAACGCGCTTTTGTATTCGCGAAAAAGGATGTCATTTCCAACATTCCTAAACTTTGATGAGCGCGACTTTAAACTCGCCCTCTATTTCTTCAAGCATATTCGATACGAAATTCTGGTAATGTCGAATACTTGTATGGAGCGAGCAATGGCCATATTCCTCATAATTTCATCTCCAACAATGTGTTCACTTTCTCTATTGGCTTCATTCTCACTCGATCTTATCAATGATACGTTTGTGTAAATACGTAGGCGATTTAAGTAAATTAAACCTACCGATAACTTAACCGCACACAGTAATATGCTATCATGGATCAATGAAAGGAGGTATGGCTGGATGAATTTCATGGTTTAATTTTAATATGAAAAATTTGCTTTACTCTATGTTGTTTCTATTGATCATTAATGTTGATTAAAATTCAAAATTTGAAAATTCCGGACTTTAAATTTATAAATTATGAAATCCGCAGCCTCTTGAATAAAACATCCGCATCTTGCGATGCCGTATTTTTCTTTGTAAAAGATTATATTTACAAAAAAAGAATTTTCTTGACAACGGACAAATAATTTATCTAATGTGGTTTCCTGGATGACATCCATCTAAACGTTTGAAATCACATTATCTAGAGTCTTTTTAAATTCCAACCAGGTACTTTTTTAATTGAAGGTATTTTATTTCCTTAATGGTTGAAGTAGCGTTGTTGTTTTTTTTTTAGTGAAAGCTATCTGGCAACTGCATAAACAATGGATAAGGAAATTGAAAATTGTGAAATTTGAGAATCTATTATTGGGCTGTATAGGAGGAAAAAACCTCTTAGCACAAATGAGATTTTTTTGTGGTAAGAGGTTTTTCCTTCCTATAAAGGTTTTTGCAAACCACATCTCCTTCTTATATTTCGTTATTGGGTTACTGAGTTTTCTTCTTCTATAGTCAATATATAAATTCTAATTAGGTTAGCTTAAATTAGGTTAAAAAACGTTACGAAACAGACTACAAGGTTTATAAGACATTTATTGGTCCTCTAAAACTTCCCCAAATATGTCCCATATACAGGGCAAGTCAAAATGATGGATCCGATTTCCGAAGTTACTCTGTGAAATCTAATGAACATATGGTATTGTGGTTGCAGTGAAAACAATATCAGCAAAGGCGCGGTCAAAATCGGCAATGGCTGCAGTGAAAACACTCCGTGGGAATTAAAATGTGAAAGTTAGCCTCTCGAAGCACATGTCTCACTTTACGATACGTTCATTACTGTCGCAACATGCTACGAAAGGTTTAGCAGGAGATAGACTATCAGGTTGATGTGTGTGTCGGGTTACGTAAGGCGTTCACACAGAACGCCTGTGACGTCATATGACGTATTTGAAGTAAACTTTGAACGTTTGTCATTCGTAGCACATGTCTCACAATACCATATGTTCATTAGATTTCACAGAGTAAACTTCTGAAATCGGATCCATCATTTTGACCTGCCCTGTACAGGGTGGACATAAAGTTGAATCTGATAAATAAAATTAATAATAAAAAAAACTTTACATACGGTTTTTTGTATTATAACCTTCATCTCAAAAAGTTTTTCTTCACATCGTTAGTAGACTTCAACATGTTCACCTTTCGTAGCTCTGAGAACATCTAGACGCTATTCAATTTCTTGCCACGTATTCGCCAGCATATCCTCTGTTACCGTAAATATCGCATCCGTAATTCTTGCCTTTAAAGTGTTCACGTCGGCGACCAGGGTAGCAAAATAAAATTCAAACATTAGATTCTATTATTGTGATATCCCGTTTAATTGCTATATCTGATATTTTAAGAAATCATGACCAATCATGAAATCATGATTTTAACTCAAATTGTGCAATACGTACTCCTCGGAGATTTCTTTTTGTATTTCCAAAGATAACCCATTTTAAATTTTGTAAATTTCCTTTTAATACTTATAAGTTATGGAATAGTTTACCCTATGACTTAAGATCTCAAATCTTTAGCTGTACTAATTTAATTGTATAATACATTGTTGTCATTTTGCACATAAATTGAAAAAGTATCCTGGATAATCAGGTTGATTATAAATTTATATGACTGTTAATTCTATGTATCATATACCTTTGGTGTGCTCATCATGAAGGCTTGGCAGGGTGTTTTACAGCCGGATGCCCTTCCTGACGCTATCCCTCTAGCCCTTCCTGACGCTAACGCTAGCCCTTCCTTTATCCAGGCTTGGGACTGGCCAGTCCGCATACGGTGTCCTAGGCGGAGTTTAAGCTAGAGAATTGGAGGAAAGCTCTGGAAGACAGGGGACTGAAAATCAGCAGAAGCAAGACAGGATATATGGTCTGCAACATAGAGGCCCAGAAAAACGAGGAGCTGAAACTGATGGAGACAGCAATCAGGAAAACTGACCACTTCAGATACCTTGGTTCGACAGTTGATGAATGGAGCGAGACGGGTAGGGAAGTGACTAGCAGAATACAGACAGGTTGGAAAAATTGGAAAGAAGTCTCTGGAGTCCTCTGCGATAAGAAGATCCCTGTGCGTCTAAAGGGCAAAGTTTACAGGATGGTGATGAGACCTGCAATGCTCTATGGAATGAAAACACTCTCTCTAAAAAAGTCCATTATACAAAGGATGAAGGTGGCAGGAATGAGAATGTTGAGATGGATGTGCGGAGTGATACGATTAGACAGGATTAGAAATGAGCGCATCCGAGGGACAGTGAAGGTTACAGATATTGAAAACAAAATCCAAGAAAATAGACTGAGATGGTTTGGCCATGTAATGAGAAGAGACGAGGACTATACTGGCAAAAGAGCTATGAACATGAAAGTGGAGGGAAGGAGAAAAAGAGGACGACCCAAGAGAAGGTGGCAAGATATTGTGGACGAAGATCTGAAATCAAAGGGACTCAGAAGGGAGTGGAAGAGGACAGAGAGAAATGGAGAAAGCTCATCAAAAACAGCGACCCTACAAAAAAAAAGTGGGAAAAGAAGAAGAAGAAGAAGATATACCTTTGGTGTGCTATTAATAATAAATAAATAAATAAATAAACACTTGACATACCCCACAGGAAAAAGACTAAGGGTGTTATGTCCGGAGAACGTGGGGACCATGCTGTACAGCCATCTTTTCCAAACCATAGATAGGAAAACGTTGAATCGAGGAATTCACGAAATGAAAATGCCTAATGTGGAGGGGTCCTGTTGATTAATTACCCATGGTTGGTGCTCAGAACGCATTCAGCTTTCTCTCTTATGACCGATTTTAGTGCCACCTATATCGCTCCTACCGTACCAACAGTTTAAAACTTTTTGAGATGGGGATCATAATACAAAAAACCGTATGTATCTATCTGACGTAGTTTTTTTCAATTAATTTTCTTTATCAGATAAAGACTATGTTCACCCTGTATTTTTAACACCCTGTATATAAATCAAATTGAAGTAGTGAGAATTTGTTATAAATATTAGTTACATATAGCATTTTAATTAACCTCGAATCAAAAACACGAAGATTTCAAATAAAATTGAGAAAAATATATAAAAATCATATGGACATCTATAAGATTTTATATTGATATTTCATAAAGATCAAATTTTATATGATTTTTATCTAATTAAAAATGCAATTAAACTTGAGTTCTTTTTTTTTTAGTTGAAATTAATTAAAATGTTATATATTACTAATAATTATAACCCCGTATAATAGTTCTGAATATAGAAAATAGGACTCGAACCAGAGACCTTCGGATAACTTTTGAATAGTTCTTGGATGATATTTTACACGCCATATCTCCAGATATTAAACAGGAAAGAAAGTTCCACGTCCTGAAAAATAGCAGTCTCTTCTGGAACTAAATGGTTCGGTTCTTACTTACTATAATAAGTAATATTTCTGTCCAAAATCATGATAAAAATTTCATAATGATTTTTGTATTGCAAATGTATTCCAAATTTTCGGACAGAGGGAGTAATTAAGAGGAAATGACACAAAAAACAGGTTTCCACAAAATTATTTAGTAATTAAATACAAGAATGTGCGTTTCGATGACTATGTTGTGAAATCTGCCATATTGAAAAGCGTATGTCACTCAGAATTTTTGGTGATCCTTTATTATTCGGGGAAAATGCCATCATCGAACCCAACTCTAATTAAGGGGGAGGGGTTCCTTCTTGAGTCAACTTCTTATAAGCCCTTTCCGGTATAGCCTTCAACAACTTCTGCGAATTTTATTTTATACACTCAAAACGTCTTCCACGAAGTGATAATTTGAGTTTAGGGAGCAGAAAAAGTCACACGGAGCGATATCTGACGAATACGGTGCTTGTTCGTTGACATTTGTTGAATTTTTGGTCAACATTTTGCCTACAAAGGTGATGTGTGGAACGGCGCATTATCGTGGTGCAAAATCCAAGAAATATTCTTCCACAAATCTGGTATTTCCCAACGCTTCAGCACAAGAAATTTCATTGGCAACACAAAATTTGAGGCAAATTCTTTGTTCGTTATTTTTATACAATTCGAAAATCGCAGAGCACACTTTTAGTGGACTAACAGCAGCTCAAAACAAGCTACAGATAGCGCCAAACTCTACGTAACAATTAGGTACATTGGTGAGTCTTTTTTCGCTGCATTTTAAAAGAAAAATTTCCGATATTTGACTGAATGTGTATGATAATGTTGACACAAGTAAGATTACAAAAAAAATTGTTCCTACAATTTTATCTTTTTTTTTTTTTTTACACATTTATTGAGCCGTTTACTTACTTTTCAAATCCGCTTATCCGTTAGGGTCGCGGGGGCAGCAGCTGTAAGAAGGATCTCCAGCGATCGCGATCTTCCGCCATCAGGCGCATGTCCTCTCTGATAATATCCAAGCGACTCAAACCCAGATTCTCCATGTAGTCTAGCCACCTGGTTCTAGGCCGACCCCTTGGTCTCTTACCTACCGGCTTGGAAAATAATAACTGCCTAGGAAGACTAGTTTGCGGCATCCGTATCACGTGGCCATACCAGCGCAACTGAGATCTCTCAATGCGGAGAAGTAGCGGCTCAACATCTGAAGATTCCCTTATTGTGCTTCTGTACACTCTATCTAGTAGGGTAACACCTGCCACACCTCTCAGAAATCTCATTTCGGCCGCTTGTAACCGCGATCGCACTCTTTCGGTCATTACCCAAGACACATAACCATAGGTGAGAATGGGGACAAAGATAGATTTGATGACGAAGAGCTTGGCTTCGTTTCCCAGCTCGCGTTTCGTTACCACGGATCGCCACAGTTCACGTCTAACACAGCTTGCTGCACCGATCCGAGAATCAATTCTTTTATTGAGCCATTTTTCCTAAAAAAGAATGATTTGACAAATTAGCCACTGCGGATATCTATGAATATGCGACGATAACAGATGATACCATAATCTAACCCACAAACGTCCATCAACCGCAAACGACTAACATCTAAACCAACTTCAGTCAGCCACTTCCTCACGAATGCCTGATATCATTTCAGTTTGTATCTATTGCAGAAACTAACCATGCCAATATTATTTTCAACGAAAGGCAAATTCCTATTATTCATCTCCAACTTCCCACTGAATTGTGGAATTCAGTACCATCGATGAGATGAAAATCGACATAAATTTCTCATCGAAAGATTATGATCGATCTCTAGCGTCTTCCTTATACAATGAAATCACAATATAACCAGAAATGCCCGTTTAATTCTGAGCCTACTTCATTTTGTCCGTTAAAGCTTCTCGACAGATTTTTTTTTTAGAAGAACCAAATTTATATTTTAATTATATATTTAAATTAAATTAAATGGAACCCATTTCATCATTTACAAGTACTTTACAAAATTTACAACATTGCAAATATAAATTTTTATTTACCAATTTATAACTCTAGAATTTTTGGACACAAAACCGATGAAACTGACAGATTCTCAGATCATACTGCTTGATGAGGCCGTGATTTTAATCAAATATATTGATTCAATAATGTTGAGCTCTCTACAGTTTAGCTCAAAGGGTTTCAAAGCAGCTGTCGATCTGAATTTCGGATTCTCCCACAAATGGAATTTAATCTGAAAAATATCCATCCTGCATTCAAAATTTTGAAAAAAAATATCGTTAATTGACATTTCAGCTATACAGAGGCGTCATTAACGTTTTGTCGTATTCTTCGAAAATCTGGGATTAGCGAATTCGAATGAAGGAATCAGAACTGCTGAGAGGTTATGAACAATAACATATTATCGTAACGTCCATTTGTACAATACAATATACTTTTATTTACTAAAGTTAACTTTCGACCAATTTGGATATCTTGAGTAGTTACAACTGAAATTCTTTGACTTTTTAAATTTCTAACAATCGTTGATAGATGCAGAGAACACTCCAACACATTTCAGCTGTTATATTTTTCAGGATATAAGAGGGTTTTAAAACAGTTGTTAACATGTATGCGAAAATTTAATTTAAATAATGAATTTTTAATTGCTATCACACGACTTTCCGAAATGCTCGTAGAAGCTTTTCCTGCGGAGAGTGAAGGACATAATGATATCTAAAAACAAATCAAGAGTTAAATTCGATGATTTTAATTTAGTAGTTTTTCCAAAGTGCAAATTAGAGTAACATATTGATTTTTATAACAATCAAGCAAAAATTTTCACGAAAATACGATAGAGAAGAATAGAGTATTTTTATTTTTAACACACAAAAAAAAAGAAAAGAAAAAAGAAAATTTCGCCTACGCACAATTGGTTCAAGAGAAATTGAATTCTATTTTCACGGAAAAGTAAATATTAAAAAAAAACAAAAAAAAACAACAATAAAATGAAAGAAAAATTGTGTTTTCGATACGTCACTAAAGAAACAAAATCCTTAACGACAAAAAACCTGGAGACAAATTTGCCCTGAAATATACGAGGTGGAAGCAATGAACTCTCTAGTTGAGTTTTCTTTCTTTATATCGATCACCAATCATCTCTTTCAATATCTTCCCTTTACAAATTATAACAACTAGTCTCTCTTTATAAAAACAAACAAAATGTTTCAAACATTCGATGGCAACGATTTATTTTTCTTCACTTCGTAGGGAAAACATCGAATTCTTACTCGCCGAGGGTCCTCCAGCGTCGACACTTCTTTTTCCCGGAACCCATAATCCTCTTATTCCCGTTGCCTTATCGTTCTGTCACGGTCTGTTCATGACCCCCTCGTTTCCTTGTCTTCTTCCACCGAATCCTCCCTTCCTTCTCCCCCCCCCCCCAAGTATTTCCTTTTTTCCTCCCTTTTCTTTTCCATTCAGTGTTTTGATGGAACCACTGGCCAAACACAATGCTATAATTTACTAACGCCAGATGTCATTCTTTCACTGGGGCCAAACTCATGCTCCGTTCATCACATCTATTTTGAGTCCTTCACATATATATATATATATAAATTTGTTTTTTTTTCTTTCTACAAAATCAACACTTCCAATCCTCCGTTGTAGAAACGCGCCAATTTATTTTTCCAATGCAGCGGATTGTTCTTATTAAAAGGTTTCGTTCCATCTTATAAAGATATTGCTGGTTGGTGACGTAATGAAAGAGAGGGGAAAAATGAAATAAAGATGAAATTTGTCAAAGATTCTTAGATTTTTTTTTTTTTTTTAGAAAACATTAAATTTCATTATTTATTTTAATCATCGATTTTATTATTCGGTTCCCCTCCAGTTTTTTTTTTCTCTTTCTTAAAAAAAAGAGAAACAATATTTATCAACGTGCAAAAAAACATCTTCGGAATTTTGAGCATTAACGAAAATAAAAACCGAATATAGTGAGAAAGAGATATTAGAAATGTAATAAAAAATGAATTTTGAATGTTTATTCGGAGTGTTCATAAACATCGTATTAAAAATAGAAAAATAAATTTTAAGAACTTCAAAATGAAACAAAAGAAACAAGAAAGATACATGAATATTCTGTGAGGGTTTTGTGTTATCCTATGCCATACTTCAGCTGTTCAAATTATTGATGAATAATAGGAAAGAAACAATGTTTATATTTTTTTAAATGTCGTAAAGGTAAAATAAATTCACAGAATAGTGCTCTGTTTATCCTGAATACTGACCCTTAAACATATCATATATTTGTCTTCATTATATGTACATTCATTATAGGAACTAACCAAATCTATTTATCACATTTTTTTCGCTTATACTAAGAATAATTAAAAGCTGATTCGCTAATAATTATAACTGGATGCTTTACTATTCAGAATAGATCGTTTAGAGGTATAAATCTATAACGTTGTTGATTGATTAACTGTAACATTTAATTATTGGTTATTCTCTTTTAAATTGTATAATTGTAAATTAATTAACTAATATTGATGATTGAATTAAAATAAAATAAATTACAAGTTACCCGATTAATATTTTCTTGATGTTTATCTTTGTAAATATTATTTATAATATTAACTAAATAAATGAATCCTGTTTCTGGGTTCATCTTCAAGATTATAGTTTTGGGACTACTTTATAAATCAGAATAGTATTAAAAATTAATGCAACCTTAGTGTATTGTGAAAAGTAAATCTAAGCAATCATTTATATTTAATGTACGAGATTCTATCCAGTCGTTCCCGAAACTTATACGACGAGCTCGAACGAGTTCAACAAACAAACGCCGCTAGGTAATGCTTCTTGCAATCTTTGTGAATACATTTGGTTTTGTGAGTGCTCTTAAGTTTGTTTACGTTTGTTTGCGTTGCGATTTTCATATTGCTCTCGCTACGAGAGAGTAGGTTGGTTGTATCAAATTCAGTTTTAAACTTGGAAAATACCGCTGCCGAAACAAACAAAACATTAACCAAGCATTTGGTGACAACGCTTTAGGCTAAACATAAACTAAAGACTGATGTTTAATGATAATCGTTCAAGATGACCATTAGGAAATGTACGAAATGGGATTTTGGAATAACGTTAGGCGAATCATCCAAAACCTCTGTAGCATTGAAAGATTGTTCCGCATTCATCATACTCGTCCGACTCAACTCTTTGCAAGTTTTTTCCTTCAACATAAAAATCAAATTGAAGTGGCAAAAGTTTGATGCAAACGAGGAGATTCAAGGTGAATTGAGGAGGTGCAAAACACTAATCTAAAAGGGCTTCCAGGATGCATTCTATTTCTGGCAGCAATGCAGAGTTCATAGGCGTACTCCCATAAATACTACTTTGAAGAGGATGGTGAATAAGATCCAAATATAGTAAAATGTTACTTATAGATGAATTTTTGGAACTCTTGGATAGCATCTTGTATGATGTTTAATAGTGGGCTTAATGTGCTGATCAAACTCTCAAAATTAATACTCATTAGCGTTAATTAAAGTTTACATTGAAGTTCTAAAATATAAATTATTAATCAAAAAGGCAAACTAATTAAAGCTTTTCTTTATAATTCTTCAGATTCATGTCATTCTATAAGACTGCCTGGTCGCCACCAAGATTAACGAAATCTGAATGAAATATAAGCGCTAATATTGAAGAATTTTTTTTCTTTCAACTTACTTTTCGTAGTATATAGTGGAATCGATTGAAGAAAAATAAAAAAATAAAAAATGAAAAACTTATAAGAGCACCGTTGGGGAATTGAAAATTTAAAAATCTTATAAGCGGAGCGCTCTTATGAATGGAGTTTACAGAAAACAAAACATTTCTTCTGGGAATGGAGGGTTCTTTTAACCGGAGTTCTTATATGCGGGTTCGACTGTATCCTTCTTATTTTCTTTTACAATTTCTGTTATTTTTTTATTCTTATGCATTATTCTATTGCACTTTTTTCACCGCCCTTTTATCATTTCCCAAAGGTCCTCCATCTATGTCCTCTCTTGCGCATAAAGCACGTCTTCTATTTCATTTCCAGGTTTCCTAATGGATCTCTTCAGTCCTCCCTAGCCAATACTCCTCCCCCACCCTCCTATTTTGTCTGCATATAAAACGTTTATTTACAAGGATTGGGGTGTAAGTCATGGCAAATATTATTTTCTCAGAGCTAAGGGACGGTTACACGATAAAAACAGAGTCCAAAAAAGAGATACGGAAACAAAAATATTTATTGCCTAACGCGTTTCGATGTTACATCATCTTCGGAGGCTACTCTGTTACAAGTGAAGCCGGGAGACAGTGTCCCTTTATAATAATAGGAATCGCGGACCAAGTCGAACGCTCTTATCAAGCGCCGACTTATTGGGCAGCTCTTCTACTCTTCTGGTCTTCTTCTAACCCAATCAGATAGTCACTTAATGACCATTGAAGATGAAGAGGTCGCTTCTACGGTGATGTTTCCTGATTTCCAACTCCTCGTTGAACAAAATCTTATCTCTGTCGCGCCCTTTCCATAATAGTTCTATTCATCGGTCTATGTCAACCAAGCGATGTCTGGATTTGATGAGATGGTCCGCGAATGCCGACTTTCCGTCTTCGTTTACCCGGAACCTCTCGTTTACGCGGAACCTCTCGTGGAACGTCCTGCAACTGAATTCCACGCAGGAAGCCTCACAATCCGGCACCGCATTGTTTTCCTCTTCTGAGAATCAGTGAGAAACCGTCAGAATTTGTAACAATAGATTAAATTCCTGTCGTTTAGGATTTTCTTAGAATTAATAATTCTTAGAATATAACATTTTCTTGAAAATCTTTAAAAATTGAGCAGTAACTGGAGATAATGGAGAGTTAGCAGACTAGTGGGAAACAGTGGAAAGGCAGCAGAGGAAGCAGGCGCTGTATCGGTTTCGCCAGCGCATACGACTGTAGACGATCCAAACGGTTCAACAGAAGAAACGGCGACTGCTAGATAATACCAAATGATGTTTGCCTAAGTTTCAATTTTAAGAGCAGAATACAAATTGCAATAACAGATTACCAAGTAGTGAATAATCCCATTCAGATTGCTGGAATTGCAGAACACACAGACACAAACTATCATGTGTATCCACCGCCACCCAAGAAGAGAAAAATAAGCCCCATGGAAGAAATTGAGGCCACCTATCGAATACCTGATGAAGAGGAGTTGGCCACTGCTCTAAAAGATATCCTAGAACCCTGGTAGAGCAAACTAGAATGGGTGAATATGGGCATCTAAAGTAAGATTACGTGGTCAAGAAATTATTTAGGCTAGATGTACAATAGTTGGACAGGGAGAATTTTAAAAGAACTCTTTTCGGTTTTTCAGTATGAATTTTTACTGTTTTAATTCTAAGCTTTTTCATATGATCATTTTTACTGTTACTCACCTTTAGGTATTTTGCAAAGTTTCATAAAAAAAAGAGCCTGACCAACGCCGGGGATGTCGGCTAGTCAAAAATATTATTGAGTTTCACTGTGCAATTTGAGTCATATTTGAGTAATAATTTAAGTCATATTTGTTCTTTTAAGATTCTTTGAAACGTTATTAAAATGTCCAGGCAATATCGATTTTTGAATCGGAATTTTTTCCCAATTTTTACTAATTCACGTTTTTAAACCCATTATTTACTTAACGTTTCATTTGTAACAAAATATATCGTTTTGCAATAATCTTGAAAGTTTAATTTAAAAAATACCCCTCCCATCATTCAGTAAATATTTGGAAGCGAAAGCCTAGAATTTCTTTCACGTAAATGGGTGGTAGGTTATTGCTCAATCGACTGCTGCTCGAAAACTTATTGGTCCACGTCGAATATAAAACTTCTAACCGATGCTCTCCTAATCGATAACGGTTCACTACATCAGAGAGAGAGGTCAACTCGTAAAAAGTAAATCAGGAAACGACATTCGATTCGAGGTACATAAAAAATGTAATAATAATAATAATCCCTCTGCTTCCATATTGCCACCATCTGTTTTCGCTCCCGGAAAAGAGTTCGTTCAACACAAGGATTGGCTCTTTAGGCGAAAGGGGGTCTTCTCCTCATCACTCACCCCTTCTGCCCCTAACACCAATCAATCAATACTCCGCTTTAAGGCAGATAATCCGTATCGCTTTATTAGCTGGAGTTTCCTATCATCTCGTCATTTTTTTCTTTCGCTCTCGTGATCAACTATCAAGCGCGTTTCACTCCTGAAGCGAAGTTCTTACTGACGACCTCACTTATGGTCTCCCTCTCTCATCGTTGCCGCTGAGTAGCGCTCAAAACCCAAAAATCCCCCCCTCTCTCTCTCTCCCACCTGTATTAAATTACTACCTGGCTTTCTATCTCTGTCTCTAGACCCCTGCAATCATCCGTCTTATCGATTGCAGCGATGCATAGGCACAAAGAGACACAGTCATCTTACTGCTTTCATCTCCTTTCGTGAATCCTCTTTCTTGCTCGCTCTCGGCCATTTAAACATAAGGATACCGGAAAAGAAAAGGAATCCACAAAAGCTTTTTAAAATGAATGTTCTTCCATTTAGAGCAATCTTGGGAAATGAAAAACGTTTTATTTTGTTTTTTTTTTATTCTTTCTATAAAACGTCGGGACCAATTTAGAAAGTATAAAATTGATGAAAACTTGAAAATAAATTTTGTCATCGGAAGAATTACAGACAAAATCTCATCAGAATAAAACTCTAGAAATTCGTATGTTTTTTCTTTCAATTGTGGAGGCTACTATTTAAGTCAATCTAAGAGACAGATTAACACAAGAATTAGTAAACAGGCTTACACAGAAACTGCGCAGACTATTTTTGCGGAGTACCTCCTAAAATTAATTAGTGAAGTTTTCCGCGTTACTAAAGACTTAAGCTATTGATTCTTTTCAGAATCTTTTGAAATTTCTAAGATTGGTTGCTGTTTGTTGTACAGGGTATCTAAAATTAAATTTCACATATCAAAAAACTCACGGTTCTTCAAGTACATATTCAGATCTATGTTTTCCTTCATCAAGTACATTTCTAATTTCAGCATCTTCAAGTTCTTCATTTTTCAATTTGCATTTCATCACCTTTTCAAAACAGATTCTTTTTTCTTCAAGGGCGTTTTTTTCATCCTTCACAATATAATTCTTCGGGTTCTTCATACTTTAGTCATCTAATCATCTGCCGTTTCTTCTTCAAGCCATCAATGCTTCCGTTACTAAATTCTCGTAATTTATATTCATTGGTGAACTTTTTTATTATTTATTAATTTTGCCTGTTACAATTTATAAACGGAGTTCTTATTTTTTTAATTAAGACACATATCTAATTGAATTAAAAAATTGACCAGAAGGACCTAAAAATTCGCACGGTTTCTATTGAGGCTATGGAATGTTTTTGGTGAAAGATAATAAAATAGTTTACATACTCACCGGTAGGAGGCGTAATTGGCGCTTTCATAGTCAGGAGATTCAAATTTCAAAGGTCCGGAAACGGAGAACATTTCCACAAAAGACTCCCTGATTTTCAGAGTAAATATCTCGGAAACGGAGATCGACAGAAGAATGAAACAAGTGGTATGTTTATTTCGAAAGCCGTAAAAATGATACGGAAGTTTAAATTTTGTTACAAATGTTGCCGACAGATGACGCTGTATTCGCAATACGGAGTCCGAGAAATAAGTTATAAACTCTCCTTTGCAAGTAGCCATTGCAATTACATCACAATTAATTCAAAATGTGCACTTTTCGAGCACAGAGATGGCGCAAACAAAGAATGAAATTTATAGTATACTACGTACAGCGTCATCTGTCGGCAACATTTGTAACTAATTTGCAACTAAATGTGAAACTTTGTATCAGATGTTTACGGCTTTTGAAATAATCACACCACTTGTTCCATTCTTCTATCGATTTCCGTTTCAGAGATATTTACTCTTAAAATCCTGGAGTCCTTTGCAGGACACCATATACTTTAACTGCTTTGCGAAAATTCAGAATTTTAAAGAACTTAAAATAAGGTCCAATGACTTATGCAAACGGTTTAAGAAAAATGATGAGAAAATTTGAAGAGACAGATTCTTTGATCGTCAAACCTGGCAGAGGACGAAAGTCAGTGGAGAATGTAGCCACAGTATTACAAGAAGATTGATGCCCAATGCTATGGGAAGCAGTAGTTTATGAGGGATCGCTCACTCATTAGTAAAGTTCAGCAGAACTGTTCACAAAATCTTATGAACCATTCTGAATCATTCTGTACCCATACTAAATCTCCCATGTGCAGCCGTTGCCTCCTCACCGACCAGCACGAGAGACATTTGCATTTCAGTTTATTGCACGGGTTGAAATAGACACTGGAACATTTTTGTGGAGGACAAAACCTATTTTTATCGGAATGATGAAGTCAACACACAAATCTATAGCATTCTTATACAGTATATAATCAAGCGCCAATTACGCCACCTGCTAGCGTGTCTGAAAACCAATTTTATTTTCTTTTATAACGAAAGATTTCCATAGCCTCAATAAACACCATGCAAATTTTCAGGTCATTCTGATCAATATTGATTCATATAAAGCGTTTGGAAATCTGAAATGTCAAATGTGAAATCAGACCCTGTATTTCCATTGCTATCTATTTAAACAGTTCCCCTGTATCATTCTGTGTAATTGCTGATGATGACGTAGTCTCCGAAATGTATATAGGTGTCTTTGTGAAATTTTTTTTTTTCATTTTTTATTTATATTTTTATCAAGCGAATAGTTTGATGTGATTTTCTTAAAATATTACTACAGAGAAAAGAAACAAGTTTTCATTCGTTCAAAGGAATAGCATACAATTAGCAAAAAAATCGTTGCTTATCCCTAAAATTCAACTATAGTATTTTAGGAAAACGTTTATTTAAAAAAAATTATAAACAGTATGCGCTTTGATCCTTTACTGAAAATCCAAGAAAGTATTAGAAGGTGATAAAAAAAAATTTAAATTAATTAAAGTTCAAGTTAATTAAATTTCTTGATCTGCATTCTGTATGTTGGGTATTAGCAAATGTTTCTTACTAAAAATAGGATGACCTACTCAAAGTAATGATTGAAAGATCTTAATCGAGCTGTAAGCTTTATATTAATCCTCTCTGTGTCCGCTTCCATCTACGTAATTGGAAAGCAAAGTATAGACAAGTTTCACATGTTTACCTAGGAAACCTTAGCGATCACTTGAGAATCATGACGTAGATCTTAGAGTCCGATTCTCAGTGCTATTCCATTTAGAACATTTTATCGATATGTTTTTAGTACAATTTAAAAATTTATTCTTATATAGATTAATATCAAAATTAGCTATTAGAGTAGATGGTCAAGAAAAAGTAAATTGAAAAAGTTTTAAGAAATAATTTAATGAACACAGAAATATATTAGTATTTCAGGGAAAACTGCCTAAAATGATGTCGAGTTACATATGCATAGAATTTTCTAATTATCAAGTCAAGTTGAAAATCGAATTTTGCTGTTTTGATCTCTTGACCTTTAAAATGATTCCAAAATTAATAAAAGTGCCTCAAATTAACACGCATCATTGCTTTCAAAGGGCATACAATTAAATTTTTAAGTTACGTTGACATTTAATGCAAACAATCATCAGCTCAGTATATCAAGATGGAAAAAGCCATTTTCATGGTCGCGATAATTGCTGCGGAGCATCGAATGACGGTGGGTGACATCACTCATTATGAAGGCTGATCGGATTACCCGTCAATCATAGTCCCAATAGCAATTTATCTAAAGCATGGAAGCCACAGAAGATATGATTAAAATGCCAATTTTTCAACTACACCCAAAAGCAGAACTGAATAGCTGAGAAGTCTTAGTGCACGTTGGCGAGCAATAATTCACTTGGAATATAGAGCACATGTAGTTTGTCTTGATAAAAAATTGAACCAGATCTCCATGGGGATTGAAAAATGATTGTTGAAATAGTTCGTGCCGTCGACTGCATTGTTCTAATTAAGTTCTGCTGGAAAAAAGGAAAATGTTACTGTAGTTGAATTCGAGCCAAAAAAATGAAGTCCAGCTGATTATATTCCTTCATCCGTTTACACTTCCACTTTAGGGAGCCCTATTGTTTGAAAGTAAAAAAAAAAAAAAAAAAAAAAAGAGTAGTTCGTTGTCGATAGAATGGGTGATGAGCCCGATACTATTATTTTTTCATTTTGTCTCTGTTTTTTGGCTCATTCAGCGGAAATGACTCCGCTTTTTTCCTTCGCTTTTGCTCTATTACAAGTTTCTCTACCAAATTAAGAAAACAGCACTTCTTTTCAGTTATATTGCGCTCTACTTTTAATTTCATATAACATTTTCTCTGCTAACATCCGTTTTGACTTGTTCCTCTCTCTAATCCGTTGAAGAAAACATACGTAATTAAACAAACCTCAATTCGCGGCCGCATTACAATTTCTATGGCCAAATAATTTGCTATAAGAAAAAATAAACCGTATCATAGACGGGGGTTCATTAAGTTTAAATGGATATAAAATCGAAACCCTGCTGTCTCAATTTTAATGCTTCTGTGTTTTGAATACGATTTCATAAGATTGAAGCAAGAGATTCGAGCCTATAATTTTCGTCCCGCCGTTGGAAAACATCATTAGTAAATATTCTACCTAATAAGTCTGAAATTACTCCAAAACGATAAAGGACAATGATCCACCGGCTGTTAAAGGGAAATGACTACTATTTCGATGTAAATTAGAGAGAGCTTAATAAAGCACAGACATAATTTGCTCAAATAGATAGGGCAAAACAGATTCGAGGAAATGGGAGAAAAATTCAAAGCAGATAGTTATCAAAATTATGAACGTCATTTCAGCTGTCTTTCTTTGAAAATTATGGAGACGCTATAAAGTAAACTAGAATTAGAATTATTCTTTCCAAGAAAACGTTGAAATCTATGTAGAATGTTTTGATTTGTCAGAAAAAAATGAATTATACTTTTATCACTTTTACGTAAAATAAAATTTCTATTTTAATATTTCTATTTCATTTTGATTATGTCAAAAATGCAAAAAGCGCCGCCTGAAATAAACGTTTACTTCTCTGCATAGCACCAGCATCTACAAAATTTATTAAAAAGCACTAAACCTAAACTACTAAAAACAATTACGTTATATTGCAAGTTTCCATTCAACTCATTACATATAATTGAATATAAAAAATTCACAGGCTATCTTGCAAACCTTTCCATAATTTCACTTAAAACAATTAACGTTTTTTTAGAAGAATTCCTTCTACAGAGCAAAACCATCTGCACAAAAGGAAATTTTGAATCAATATTCGGACAGAGGAGAAATACTTCATTAATAACGCAATAAAATAAAATATTACCAGGCTCACTCCAAAAGTAATGCACAGCATTTTATTAAACTCAATTTCTATTCTACATCTTTGCTATTTATAGAATACAGAGAAGCATTCCCGCTTGTATTAAAAATTTAACGCAACGCATTCCAGCACGTGACGCAGTCACAACTCTTCTTCAAGCTGGCTGCCGCGATTGAACTTCGTCAGTAGCATATTATACATAGAGTTCATATGTTGTGAGGCTGAGACATTCGAAAAACAAACATAAGAGTTGGAAAAAGGTGTACTGGCATGGTACTATTGATTCCAATAAAATTGTTCGGTAGGCACGAAAATTATCTGGTGAAAAAGGACAAGTGAAAAAATGGTTTTGGAAGATAGCGCATGTAACTGAAAAAATGTCACCCTATTTGGAATTGGGGAAGCAAGTGTATGCAGAATACTGCAACACTTGAGAATTCTGCCAGACGTATTCTAAGGATATTTACAGATGCCCACAAAAAAAATAGAAAAAAATGTGTGCAGAGAACACTTGACACAGTATGAGAAGGTGAGTTGATTTTCTTGCAAGAATTGTAATGGGAGATGATAAAATGGCCCCACCATTAGAACTTAAAACGAAGACAAACACTGAGTGGCATCGTATGAAATCGCCCTATGAAAAAAAGAAATTCAAAACAGTACCATTGGCAGGAAAAGTTATGCTCATAGAATAAAATGGTAAATTATTATAAAGATTTGCAAGTTTAACTCTTTAACCACAACTTCCATTATTGTAATACAATCAAAAACAATACATAAAATGAAAAAAAAAATCAAAGATTACATCACATAAATCAGAATACGTATTTCAGCAATGCTGTTGCTATCATCCAGCCGATTCTGATACTGTATAGTTTACAAAGTGTTAATCCATTCTAAAACAGTAATGAGGATGTTTAAAAGAGGAGATAGACAGACTATCCTATATTCGTCTTTTTAACATAAAAACACGATTAACTCTGATGCATATATGACAATTCTAATAAAATTCTTCAAGCTCGACTGATTCGTGTTCGACCGCATTGGCAGAAAAAGAATGTTTGGTATTGTACGATAACACTGAACTACACGTCAGGTATAAAAACCAAGGACAACATCAGAAAACTTGGCTTTGCAACAGCCGTCTCACAGCCTTGATCTACAACCCTTGGAAAAAAGTATGGAATATTTTTCATTCTCACAGTTGTATCTCAATAAAATTAATAATAACAAAACAACAAAGCTGAATTACGGAATTTCCTTTTAATTACACTATTACTAACTGTATTTGCAGTTACAGTTTTTATGACAGCCCATTTGGCTGATTCGTTACAAAAAGATGCTATTTTGAACGAGTACATGTCTGGAAAAAAATATGGAATATTGTCAAACATAGGAAAAAAATATGGAATAATGGGTCCTAATATTTAGTCGGAACTCTTTTTTCCTTAATAATAACCACTTGTAATTGTAATCTTTTCGGCATTGATAGCACCAATCGTTTACATGTGTGGGCGTCAATCTTCTTCCAGCATCTTACGATGGCTGACTTCAATTCTGACATATTTGTTGGTTTCTTCTTTCCAACATTTTTCTTCAGAATTGCCCAAACACTTTCGATTGGACTGACATCCGGGCTGTTTGCTTGCCACGGTAAATGTTCTATTCCTCTTTCTGCAAACCATTCGTGAGCTTTGCGGGACCGATGACAAGTGCATTATCATCTTGATAGATGAAGTCATCGTCGCCGAAATGTTCTTCAGCCGTCTTCAAAGCAACTGACTGAAAACGGATTTTCCATCGCTGTCTCCATAACCAAGGCACACTCGCGACTCGTCTGCGAACATAACTTTTTTCCAGTCTACATCTGTCCACTCTGAGCTGTTTCGCCCATTTCAGTCGATCTCGCTTATTCTTCTCTGTCATGTGTGGCTTGGTGGCCGCCTTGCAGCATCTGTAGCCTCTCTCCTTCAATCGAGATAGTATAGTTCGATCTGTGACATTGACACTTGTTTGTTTCCATCATTGACAATTGTTGATCTCACTGGATGATGAAAAACGTTGCCTCTTGACGATTTTCATCAACTGTTTATCATTTCGGCTGAATATTGCACGGGGTTTTCCACGTCTTTTCTTTTTAACAGTGCTTCCAGTTTTGGCTTGTTTAGCCAAAACTTTTGACACCGTTCCTTGGGAGCATTGGATTGTTGAGTGTGATCCTCAGTTTTCAACTTCAGAATTAATATTTTGTCTGCAGTACTGAGTTCACGTGTCTTAGCCATCTTAGCACCAGAAAATAAAGTTAATCCTACAAAATTGTCTTTTATATTTTACTTATATCACTTGATTAACCTACTATGATTTACATATCATTTGCATACTGTTGCACATTGGTTAATCGTAATTATTCCATACTTTTTTTCCAATCTTTTGGACTATTCCATATTTTTTCCAGACACGTACTCGTTCGAGATAGCATATTTCTGTAAATATCCAGCGAAATCGGCTAGGATTAGCAATTTAGTAGCTGTAAATATATTGAGCAAACGTATAGCTAAAAGGGAATTGCACAATCTCGCTTCGTTGTTTATTATTAGGAATTTTAGTGAGATGCAAATGTGAAAATGAAAAATATTCCATACTTTTTTCCGAGGGTTGTAGTACCCACTGATTACTCCCTCATAAATACTTGCTCAGGTACACCAAAAGCCGCGAGTTTTACCGTGCAGGCATAACGCACTATTCTAAGGTGGCTAAGGCAGCTGAAATGCTGGAAATTATGTGGGGATTCGACAATTCATTCATAAAGAATTCTCAACATATTGTATAAACAGCAAAGTAGTAGAAAAGATTGAATTAAAAAAAACTATGTATTACTTTTGGATTGACACGCGTAAGTTTCCCAAATTCATTAACCGCCCATTTTCCTTTCAGATTTTTAACATCACTTTTCTCAACAATTAATTTGACGGTATATGAAAATTAAATTATTAAAACGAGAATCTTACCATTAACTAATTCCCATTTATCAATTTCTTATCGATTATTAAATTATTAATTAAAAACTGATAAAAAGTCCGAAAAAAATATGACCTCTAAGAAACCGTAAAGCTTTAAAACTTAAGTCAACAAATTTTAATTAGTATATCTTATATAACTTTCTTTGTATGTCTTAATTTTTATCGGCTTTAATTTTAATAAGGGGTTTTGGTAGAGGCTTAAACTTTTTTAATTTCATTCCCAGCCATAAGATGATGAACGTTTTTCGTTTCATTAGTTACTTGCAGTCTCCTCGAAATGAATTTAGGATAGCATATATAAGATTAGAAAAGTTCATATGCCTTCAAGGAACCGAGTAGACATTGATTGATTAAAAGTTATTGATGGAAATATTCAAGGGGAAATAAACGTAAATAATATATTTTCAATATTAATCAAATTTTTGATAAGATGAACCCTATGTTTTCAAGGATATCAAAATATAAAGGTTTAAAATACATTATTAAAACCAATTATGGTACCTAAGAAAAAGATAGGCTTCTCTCGTTTATAAATCAAATTTATTCTTTAATTAAAAATTTTCATTTGATAAAAACTCACTTCCTTGTGGGTAATCTATTTCTTTTATTTCCTAACCTCAAAATCTATTTTACCTATTTAAAAGTTAGCATTCTCTCGTATAAATTTCTATATTCATTAATCTTCAAAAATTAATTGAATGTCATTGGTATCGGCTTTTTTGTGTTTGTTTAATTAAAAGATTCATTTTTTGAGTTTATATCAATTGACGTCTGGAAAGTGACAAGTTGACGAAACTTTATATGGTTTTGAAAAAAAAATTGATGGTTCTGCTTATCTCCAAGCCGCAAACGTCTATTTCATTCATGGAAATGAAAGTTTGTGAGGGGAAAATGAGAATTTTTCACTAACTCAAAAATTTCTAGAGAAATCTTTCGCAAACGCACACACAAAAAAAGTTTTCACATTTTTTTTTTCCTGTGGATTTTTCATTCCTGCTAGAAACTTGCATCACTCTCCAAGACTTGGAATCCTCAAGAAGATCGATTTAGAGGAAAGAAGTGTCGAAATGAAAGAAGTTTTCATTTCCTACGCAAAAAATAATTCGGATCTTTCATTAGCATTTTGACCTTACAACACCTGAGCTTCTCCTGCAATGCCATTTTGTTACTCAATAGTGCTTTAACATAAATCTTCAATTTGCTTCTCATTCTCCATATTTATAAATATATTTATTGCAAACGCGTTCGTTTAATTTTCTTTCGGAATGTGAAAATTAAAACTAATTTATTTGTTTTGTTGAAATTAAAATTTGAAAATTCCAAACTTTATTGCGTTGGTTTTCGCAGAAGCAGAGCGGATCAATAAACGTTTACTCTCAGCATAATACCGGAATTCGAAAACTAGAGAATGTAGATTTAGGTATTTGTCTTAACGCTTATTTAAAGATAAATAAATGCTCCAATAGACAGAATAATGAATATGGAGCATTAGAAACGAAGAGAAAACGTTGAGCACGATATGTTCGAACAAATATCATAACGGAATATCTTAGATTAATTCTCTTTATAACTACGAAGAATTTAACTCAGCAGTGGAATCTTTCTTTACCTAGTGAATTCTCAGTCTATAAACAGATTACGTGTTCGAATAATTGTATTTTCATGCTTTCTTATGGCGTAGAATAAGGAAAACACGTAAGTCATTTGATGTTTATAAGATTAAAAAAATATTAATAATTATTTCAAATTATTAACAGTGCTAATGAAAAGGGTAAGCAAAAACTCACCTTACTGTTAATGGAAGTCGACTATAACTGAATCTTTTCCATACAGCTTCCAAGTGGAATCTGAATGGATCTGAATAGGGTGCGCTTTAACATGCACGACATGTATTGCAGCATTTCCTTAATGACACTGCAAAGGAGTCTTTCACAGCATGGCAATGAGTACGGATAATGCCCACAATTACAGTAATGTACTACGATGTGGGTAGTCATTAGAAAGGGCAATAATGATGATTCTTCACAAGCCAACAAAAGGTCGTTCGAAAGGGCGAAATGTTAGTTCACGAGTCCGTTATTCTTAACCAAAAGTTAAACTAACTTCGAACTTGAATACCTCAATTACACCACCCTACCATTAATATCTAGACACATGTATTTAGACAAAAAAAATTAAAAATCCTTTTTTATCATTTAAAGCCTTGCGCTGAAATATTTGACTTTTATGACGGCGTTGAGTTCCCATGATACAATCTACATGAGCTTTTTATAAATTATCAGATATTGTTCTTTGATTTTTGCCTTGATTGCAGATAGCCATCTTGAGGCGTGCATAGACCTCAGATTCATCTTATCCAGAAGACGCTCGGTAAGCTTTGGGTTGCTAATCAGTGTTTTCCCTTATTTACGTCCTCAAACCACTCTGTTATAATGGAAAAAGCATGTCACGGGCATTTTCCTCAGAATATTGGAAACACATAATTGCCCGTACATGTTTTGGCATTGCACAGGATTTATTATTTTGCAGATAACGACTAATGGGCCTGAGACAACCCGTTAAAATCAATCCACGATACTACGGCACAATTGCCAAATTTCACTGTAAAGAAACACAAATAACGCGGATGGATCTCTTCTCCAGACATTTTGCCAGGCTCAGCAAGGGCAGTCAGATATCATCCATGCGATATCATATCAATCTCTTTCCAGCATTAGCTTAGAATGAACAGCTGTACAACTATGGTTAATCTATATCATGAAATGTCCTTCATGTACAGTCGAAACTCGTTATTACGAATCTCACGGTATCAAAAATTTGGTTCGTATTACCGAGGATTCGTATTATCAGATGATGAAAGGAATCCCCAATGGTAAAGTGCAGTGTTAAGAATCAAGCCTCAAGCCAGTTTATTAAAACTTATCGTCATTCGTTTATTTCGATAAATGCTTGGTTATTGAAGTTTATGTATACTGTATACGTTTGGCTAACACGAAACAGTGGGAAATCGCGAAGTGCGCTCATAGTTCTTCGCAAAACTCTTTTGTTAATCTCTGTCAGTTATCATGGCTTACTAGGCCGTTCCTTGGAAAATTAAATCCCTTACTTTCTTTTACATGGAACGACATTAATAACTGATTTTAAGAATCTCCTGAGTGACAGAATATTTTCTCGTGTGAGATCCGACTTTCATTCCATGTAGAAGTCTTAATTCCTCCATGCGCATTCCTCATTCCCACTCAAACACATGTCTAGGCGAACATCAGATACATTTTGCATTTGCAAAATCTATCTTTAGAGAGGATCTAGAAATCAATGGCAGATCGGTGAAAACGCTTACTTTGACTTACTTTGTTAGTTTAATTTCTTGCGCATCAGGTAAACCGGAATAACTATTTATAGTAACCAATAAAAATCGAATACAAATTCAATTCAAGTGAAGTTATCTTAATACAAATAAGTTCATCTTAATAGGTTTATAAACTACAGATCAGTTGCTTGGGCTTCATCACACTACCTTTACCCATTACTTCTTTTATTTACTTTATGTAAGACACAAAAATTCTGTTCGAAAAGATGTTTTCGGTAAAAGTTTTTAGGAAACTTGGGATATTGTTTGATTGAATAATTATAAACATTTAAAATCTTCTGAGAAATGTAGCTATGTTTTTTTAACTAACTTAAACTATCTAATTTTGATTCTCTATGTTTGTTTCTTTCTGAATTCATGTGAAGAACGAAAAGACGCAAAATCGCCATTGGCAATGAGCACATTTTAAAGTATCACTGGCCTTTGTCACAAAAGCAACTTTTATAGAGACTGGTATTAATTTTCTAAACTTCTGGAGGCATAAAAAATAGAACAATCATAACTTCCCATAATTATATTTTCTTAATAAGATTAATTCTCTTGGAGAGGTTACAAAATAGGGGAAAAAAACTTTTTTCTAACATTGTTACATTTTCATAAACAACAAATTTAATCTTAACGAACGTTAAAAAAAGCACGGGAATAAGAAAATTCTGATTACAAATACGTTAAAAAGTTCGCTACTGGGAATTATATTAGTGTATATTATCGCATTTTGGTATTATTTATTCCCTTTAAATTAATCTATTGTAAGTGACCTCCCCTCCATTAAGCAGACTAGCTCAGTATTCAAAATAAATCATGAAATTCTTCAACATAATCGACTGCCAGAACTTCGGGTTCTTTGAATTAAATAAAATCGTAAAGGAAAACTCCAGAGCGAATTACTTCAATTGAAATAATAAGGCAAAGTGTTAAAATCAAATAAAATAATCTTTATTCAGGAAAATAAAATCAAGTTGAAAGGAGTGGGTAAATGCAAATACACTTAACTTCTAAGGCTATATCAATATGCTAATGACTGATTAAATGAATCTAAATACAGCTGCTGATTAAATTTAAGTTAAACACTAAAAAAACTATTCAATTCTAACTTGAATACATATAAAATTATCCTCTTATTCTAAATTCAAGCCTGTGGTCATGTGATTAATCTATTAAAGGGGCATCACCCAATCTTATCATTAATATTCACTTATCTCTATCTCAAAATAAAATTACAGGCTCTAACAAATGTATTCACTTACAGCTTGTATCCACTAAGCAGAAATTATTATATCCATATCTGTATTATTACACTACATCACTTTAAACAATATACATATCCAGGGACACACACACACTATATAGATCACAACACCAATGTTTCACTTCTTGTGAAGCACACATTACTTTGCTCTGAAGACTATTCGCTTCGCATTGGTACAGGAACCTGGGTCTACCATCTCACGAGTCCCTTACTCCTCAAACAGTCTAAGGTGAGATAACAGATACCTGCACAGTCTCCAAAACTTAATGCATGGCTTGTAGATTCTCAGCTACCTTCTCAATTGATGTGGATCCTTGAAGTAATCTCCTCCCTGGTTGCTTTGTTAGTCTCACATAAAGTATCGCTATTAAATTCCAAGTCGTGGGATATCAACATTTTATCTCCATAGTTTGATCATCTTGCCATCTTATTCACAGAAACGGGGGATTTGCATATTTCACCTCTCAATTGGGACTCATCTCATTTTATCAATATATTATCATGTTAGGGAGTATCACATAATATCACTTCCCCGCTTGAATTCATCTCATTTCCTTGTCCTATTTAACTACTGGTGGGACATCCCCTCTTGATTTGATGAAAAAAATGTAAGGAGAAGGGTCACTTGACGGTTTCTGACCTCCAACTAATTGAAGCTTACAATCATCGAAAGAATCAGATTCGAAGTTCTCCTCCCCAAAACAAAATTCAAACAAAAGGCGAGCTCTTCCATGCGTCGGCATGGGAGCCCAGGGATAGTGGTCTCACACCCTTCCTCCAAGACGTCGTCTCTTTTATCATCTTCGAGCATCCGGCCTCACTTTCATCCACAAAAAAAAAGGAAATTGAAAGTAAAAACTCCCAAAATTGCATATTTGCCTAATAAAACTTCATCTCCTCTTGAAAACATGAGAGATAATATTCACAATTTATTATGATGCTTCACCTTATTATTCATGCCATAGACCAAAATGATTCTAAATCAACATAATTCGCAATAATCAGAAATTCTATTTCCACTGACATCCCCTCTGGATGAAAACGCATTGTAAACGTATTATTTATTCAATTCTATAATCAATTAATAACTCGATTATAAGCTACTCCATTACACAAATTCTTACAACATCATCATCACTATATTAAATATATTATAATGAATTCCTCTTCAAAAGACAACAAATGAATCTATTATCACCATGAATCAATTAATATTCAAATATGCTTCAACTAACACGTGAAACGTCACACTATCATGTTTATGCTTGGAACTAAATTAAACCCAAAACAATAAGATTCTTAATAAAAATGTAATCTCAGTGACGATCAAAGAGATGATAAAGTATCTTAAAAGAAAATTAAGTTTTGAATAAAAGATATTTTAATTATCTTTTTTAACGTTGATGGATTCTTGGAAAACACGTTATTGATAAAATGTTGCAACTATACTCTAAGATATTTTCATTATATAATTAACATTTCAAAGACATATAGCTTTATAGTTAATTGCATTTGCCATGAAGCTTAAGAAAAAAATGCTCTAACCCCAGGATAAATAACGAACAAAAAAAATGAATTGTGCTCCCAAGGTCCATAATGCTTAATGGCGCCAGTAAATCAGTCTGGAAAAGACATTTACCAAAGTGAAAAGCTTCCTATAAAATTGTTTCTATGCAAGAGAGAACGTCTAAAGAGCATCACGTGACAAATACAAAGCCTCCTTCGTAGACGTGGAGGTCGATTGGAAAATATTCAATTACATTTTCGACAAATTCAAACTGTCAGGCTGACTCCATGCAAATGATTTTTCCTTATGAAAAACTCGGCTTGACTTTTAAAATCTATAAATAAACTTCAGGACGATTACGAAAGTTGAAAAATGATCAATTTACTTTCGGAATAAGAAATCTGTCTTTTACAAACAGCAGACGAAAACAAATGACTTCCTCAAATGTTTTTCTCCAGAACGAAGAACTATGATATTTCTTAAACTATACAATCTTTCTCTCTCTCTCTGTCTCTTTATCTGATATAGACATCGATTGATTGCGACAGGCTATCAACAAGTCCTTCCGTGAGAGACAGAGACGGATCTCAGTCTGATGGATGAAGAGAGGGTAACGGGCTCAATTACTTTTGGAGACAATTCCCAATTGGAAATCCATGAAATAAAAAACCATGAATTGAAAATGGAAAAATACAATTTCTTTCGAAATTACTGAGTCCCTTTTTTTTTTAGCATTCGTTAAGAAATAATGTGCTACACATATAAATGCTGTTCATTCTTTGTAGTAAGAATACGTATCAATATTTTTAATGATAATCAAAAGCTTTTAAGTTTGGTACTTGCAAATCATATAGCTCTCAGTAAAAGTATTACCAAAGAAGTACTCTGATACTCAAAATAGCTTTATGTTGCTATATATATGACAAAATGCATTTGATAGTTTAACCTAAATTGAACTTTCTATAAAGAAATCGTTCTGCAGCAACAATCTACAAAGATGAAACGTACACATTACAGCTACTCTTAAATAATTTACAAAGCTTTCAAAAGGCGTAGTGCTTAGTAAATGTTTAATTTTTTCATTTAATTTTTTTAATCCAATTGAAATAAATTAACAGATAAACGAATAAAAGGTGAATTTACGTTTAACGGAGAAGAACTATGACAGTTCGTTAATTTAATAATTCTTTTATTCCTCTTTACATTTTACTCCAACGTCGAGTAGCCTTAAGGCTTATTAAAGAGACCATTCATGACCTTTTAACATTCACGAAATCAGAACAAAATACAAATGAAATAGAAGAAAAAAGAATTGTAAACAGAAGAAAATTCTTTTACTTTCTGACTTTAATTAATGTGATTAAAAAGTTTCAAGAGTCGAAACAAAATGCCGGAAGATATCGTTCGCTACTAGTAAGAATAAAAAATCGTTTATGAAAACTTAAAATGTTTATGCGAGCTCTCTTCATTTTAATTAATCTTCTTCCAATCCAATTCGTGTGGCGTTGATTGGATGAAGGATTTGAATAAAGGAAATAAGATAAAAATTGTACATGTTTAAATTTCATTAATTAACAAAAAGTAGTGGATCGTAGCTCATTTAAACTTGCCATTAAATTCTATGCATGTATGAAAATTTAAAAGCTTTAAAAAGACGTGTTTTAGAGTGCTCTACAGCTTCTTCACGATTTTTAATTTCCTCTCGGTTAAATGCAAATAAAAATTTTAAAATAAAACATTTGAAATTCTGATATAGCTTCAACTAGTTCATCAGTTACCGCCTATTGTCCTCTGCTGTCATTTTTATTTTTAGTGAGTTTTATATGCAATTGGCAAAGTTCTCAAGTATCACTCGGGAATCAGTACAAATTAATTTAAAATGCCTGCTTGCTCTATGCTTTTCAAAACCCAATTTAAATTCATCACAACTATGTGAATGAGCAGCTTACATTAATTGATTCATAAGGCAGACGTGCAGTATCAAATATTTTGCTGAAAACTCAGATATTATCCGATTTTGAATCTGTCAAACGAAAAATTGCTTTCATTAAAAAATAATAAAATCCTCTTTAGAATAACGCATAATCGTCTACGTTTTAGGCGCTTCGGATTTATTGAAGAGAAACAAATTTTATTCGATGACAGTGTTGAGCAATTTTCCCATAAAGTCAATATTTCCAGCTGTTAAATGCATGAAAAGCATTCGGGCACTACTTGTAACTACTTGTTTGATCATTACACCGATATTGAGAGAGGGAGACCTTGCGTTGCTGCATTTTCATATCTGCAAAAATACTCTTGCGAGAGCCTTTTAAAATCGTCTTTTACATATAGAATCGGAGAGTCCTTTGCGTATATTACTAAATTTTTGTTGTATTTCATGATCGTACAAGTTTTATGACTGTATTTAGAGATTATGGAACTTATTATCATATTTTGAAGTTGTGAACCAAAAATCAAATTCAAATGAATTCGGCTGGGAGAATATCTGATTTCTTTATTTTATTGCAACTTAGAAGTTCGCAGAACGTGTAACAAAGGGTGTACACACAGAACATCTACTTTTTCCTAACTTAAAGACATTCCATAAAAAGCCATCGAAAATACTTCCTTATGACTATAAGACCTATCTCTAGAAAGTAAGTTCTAGCCCTGCAGTCACGATTGCTCGCATGCGTGCTGAATTTCTTTATCCCTTGACAAGTCACAGATGCTTTTTTAGACAGTCAGATCGTGCTGACGCATCATTCTATGTATTTAAAATGTTATGACAATTTGTGAAGGGTGGTCTATCATCCGAGTCCTAAATACAAAGCATGTTAAACCAGCAGACATTCATCATCAACGATGAGTGTGTGTTAAGGAGACTTTTATGCCAAAGCTCAAGACCTGATCAATATATTTAGTTGGGAACAAATTGATCATCTCCCTTACAGTCCAGATTTGCACCAAGTAATATTCTTGGGGCGGGGGGGGGGGGGTATAGAAAGATGGCAACGATGATGTAGTTTTCATAACATAAAAACCATTTCGCCGTTATGATAAATGTTTCAACAATGGTGAATATCATGTATAAATTAACCTTAAAGTCTTTAAAATCCTACAGGAAAGAATATTTTCAGACTAAATTTATTTCTTTTTTGTGCTTGCCAATCAGAACTTACTTTCTGAATATACAGGGTGTTTCTAAATTATCTCTCATATTATATATGTTTATTACTCAAAAACCATTACAGATTTTAACGTGATTTTTTTTATTCACAAAGAAAAACTCAAAACGTTTCTTAGCATGCCTTGATAAATTTCAATGTGCCCCCCATTTGTGCGTGAAGGACGTCAAAGCGAAACTCGATTTCCTCCCAGGTTCTGGCTAGCATTTTGGTGCGGTTTAATGCATGATCGAGTAAATGGACCTTACTTTTTCACTGAAGACACCATTACCACTGCAACCTACCTGGAGAATTACCTGAATCCACAGATGGAAGAATTGCAGCCCAACATAGTCAACCAACAAGATGGAGCACCTCCTCACTGGGGCCTGCAAGTTAGGCAGTGCCTTGATACGAACTCTCCAGAACGATGGATTGGAAGGGATGGGCCAATCCCTTGGCCCTCTCGCTCACCCGATGGGATATGTGAAAGACAGTGTACAAGACCAACGTTGATGACATTGAAACTCTCAAGAACAGAATAATTGAAACTCCCCGAAATGCTAGTCCGAACATGGGAGGAAATCGAATTTCGCTTTGACGTCCTTCACGCCATAAATGGGGGGCACACTTAAATTTATTAAGGCATGCTAAGAAACTTTGAGCTTTTCTTTGTGAATAAAAAAAAATCACGTTAAAATCTGTAATAGTTTTTGAGTAATAAACATGTATAATATGGAAGATAATTTAGAAATACCCTGTACTTCCTTAATAATTTGGTTTGTATAAAACATTGAAACTGTCCAATTCTTATATATTAAATCTGTATATTTATAAAAATTGAATGTATCTTTAGATAATTAGAATAAGTTCAAGTTTCTCAACTTTTAATACGTGTATTAATTTTTAATGTTAATTCATATCATCTCACCATAGATATGATGTGAAATGATCACATAGATAAGATTTTAATGAAGCTTACGTCCACGAAAAATTTAAATTATTCGTATTTACGATATTTCCCCTCAGTGAATAATAAAATAAGAAGGAACTGTTGAATATAGAATAAAACCCCGCAAATAAAGGGGAAAATTAAATAAGAAAACACGATATGAAATAACGGATACGCATTTTGAGTTAAAAAGCTGTAAAAGACGAGCTCTGAGATACTAAAGACTTGCAAATATTCGCTGCTCATAAGAAATTAACATTTTATAATTAAAGCTATTTCCTTTTTATTGCTATTCCTTTCAATAAGAAACAGCAATTTTATGTTAGGCTAATAAGTAGGCACAATCGACATAATGTCATGTCTCCAACCGAGCTCGGCCGAGAATTCACGAGTGACCGAGGAGAAAAAAATCATCTTCGACGAACGAAAAAGCAACATCGATGCCTGATACCCGGAGAGGATAATCGAATCCTCAGAAGTCGCAGAAAACACAAGCCAGTGCTCTCACTGGCCCCGCATATTCCCATAGCAAATAAGCTCATTAGTGGGGAATATAAGCGGGCTGAAGAGGGCAATGAGACAGAAAGTAAGCACCGAGCGACCGACGACAGTCCTCACGAGAAAAATTGTGTTTTACTTTTGTGACACATTGTGAGTTTCTGTGAATTTGGACGTTATACGCGTTGACCCAAAGAACATTAGTGCCAGTACTAGTGTGAGTGACTTTTTGTGCGAGAGTGACCCCCCCCCCCCCGAGCTTTTTTTTTTGACTTTCCCACATCACCATGAAGGAACTCCCCCCCTGGTGATGATAATGATTGCCGACGGACCGTTCTCTGTCGGCATGTTCATGAAGGAGCTCTACATGAAGGGGCTCTACATGAAGGGGCTCTCTATTCCTCCCGTTCTTCCGTCTGGCGATCCCGCTGCTTCTGTCTTATAGAGGCTTTCTCCGATTGAGCCGAGGATGCTCTGTAAACAGAGAAATGTGGCAGACCGAATAGTGGCTGCTGATTTTGTTAAGTCGGGCAAACCACCGGACACCTGGTTATGCTGAACCCGGATATTTACCAATCTTCATCCAGGGTGTTTAACCCGAGTCGTATTTGAAAAATTACATGGCTGACTACGAAGAGGTGAGAAAGGTCTCATATACACAACATCCGGATTCTCCCCTGCAGAGGACTGGCGACATTGTAGTTGACATGAATCTTTGTAAAGCCATTCCAGACAAACTTGTAATTGCTGGAGAACGCGTATTCGTGTCGTATAAGGGGCAAAAGCAGTCCTGATGGTACTGCAAGAAAACGTCTCGCGTTAGGAAAGACTGCTCTCCTTAAGAAATGTGATGCGTGTAATCGCATTGTGAGCAAATACCATAGTTGCCCGGAGAGGGCGTTTGCATCATCAGCAGCCTTACCATCAACGCCTAAAAGAATGTCGTCCAAGCAACAACCAAAGATGACATCGCTGGCCAAGTCACCAGTTCCGCGCAGAGCTTTGCCACCTTCGTCACCACCTCGAAGGGTTTGTGCAACTCCATCTCCACCGCCTCTTCCCCTGGAGCATGGGGAGGTGTTGGCACCAACGCCTCTACCTCAGCTTCCATCTTTACCTCTGGACGATAGAAACGAGTTGGCACCACCCCCTCCTCCCCCGCTTCCGGAGATTCGAGATGTTGCACCACTTCCTCAGTCATCACATGATATCTCGATGGTTGAGGATGAAATCTCTGCAGTTGACGACATAGACGTTTTGGTGGGAAAAGGATCCGTGTTCTCAGTGGAGGACTTCCCAGCTCTTCCTTTACCAGAGCGGACAACGATATCTCAGCCGCTGCACCTGTCATCGCCACCTAGGATGTCATCTGCTGGGATTACGAAGCCATCAGCACCTGTATAGCAAGATCATCTTGCGACTGCTAAAAGTCCTCGCAAGAGGAAATCCAGACCAAGGGGTCTAGGCTGAACTCATCGACAAGCTGTCGATCTCGACAAAATCTAACCGTCAATAAGTGGCATATTACACATTTATACACAAATTTACACACGTATGGCTAGATGATATACACAGATATACACAAGTTTACACACATTTACACATAATTTCAAACATTTATCCATGTATGCACATAAATACATACATAAACACATAACTGTAGACACACTATATTATCATTTTCACAGTTCAAGTTTCGTAGCAAAAGAGAGTACTTCATGTATGTAAATATTTTTAAACAAGTTTTTGTTAATATTTTTAGAAAATGTGTATTCTTGAGCTGTGTGTATTTAGCCTGCAGGCCGGAAACGAAGGAAAAAAAGATTTTAATAAGAAATCTGTTGCGAAATTCTGAAATAACGATCGTCAAGTGCATAGTCGACTGCTCTTGAATTGTAGACAAGAATGGCAGAATTGTAGGCAGTTGTCGATGGTCAAAGTCTACACTCGAAAATCGACGGTGTAGAGTCTGTACACTGTAGACTCTGTAGACAAGTAGACAAGTGTACACTGTAGACTCTGTAGACACTGTAGACAAGTCGTGTTCATGCTAGCTCGAATCGACAAATGCGTCATTAACCACGTGACCATCGAAACTTGTCGACAGTCGACTGCTTGTCGATGAGCTCAGCCTAGACCCCCAAGTCTCAGTAATAAGGACGAGACTTACATTTCTTCTTCCGTGAGTCACCATCGCAGCCCTTCTTCCTCGTCAGGACTATTATGTTCGCCAAGAAGAAGGACGACAGAGCCTCAATCTACATCAGGGAAGTCAAAGTTTCATTTGGGTACAGGTCAGCTCGTGCTATAATACGGCGGCATTGTCATCTTCTCATGCTACAAGAGATCCTGAGGCTCCTCAAAAGTTCCACCCCTAAGGAGGAGTATACTGTTGAGATTCCTCAGGTGAAGAGCGAGATTAATGCTCTAATGATCCGTAAAATCGCCTAGATGAAATGAAAATCTTGGAAATACTAAAATATGTTTTCGGCAGGAGAGGCGGCGTGCCAACAAGAAACTATGTCATGGCCTGAGGGTAGAAGTGAATTCTGACTCCGACATCTTGTCAGCTTTCCACTCCCATTTTTCAACTTTCTTTTTCAACCTAATCATTCCGTCCGACACCACGAAGAAATGGATAGAGGCATTGAGACCTTTTAGTGAGGATAATGAACTGTTCCTGACTCATCCTTTTTCCGAAGAAGAATCAAGAAGTTTCTGTCTGCGGATGGCCGCCATCAGTTTAGTCCAGAATTAGACGGTATCCCGTATTCCTTTTTCAACGCAACATGGAAACATCTTGGACCTTTTCTAGTGCGAGTGTTCAACTCTATCTTTTAAGAACCTTCTTCTATCAAGTTGATCTGGTGGATCTATCGAGTCTGTCAAAACAGAATGATGGGTAAAAAATTCTCCTTACCTGCATCGATATTTTCTCTCGATTTCCATGGGTTGTCCCACTAAAAACGAAGACAGGACATGTCCCACTTCAAAAAGCCTTTCAAAAAATTTTCACCGATGGCCAGGTCCCACTAAAATTGAACAGTGAGTAAGGGAAGGAGTGTTAAATGAACATGTTCAAGACTATTTTAAAGAACTCAACAATAATTTTTTTTGCAATATAATCCGACGTGAAGGCCACAACAGCCGAACGATTTCACCGTACCTTAAAAACCCGGATGTTTAAGTTTTTTACATATACCAACACATTTAGGTACATCGATGTCTTACCTGATCTCGTGCTAAGCTACAACAATCGTGTTTACAGATCACCGGGTATTGCACCATCTGAAGTTAATGATCGAAATGCACCGGCACTGTGGTTGAAATTGCGGTGATATTACACAGCTGCTCCGCAAACAACTCCGAGGCTACAAATAGGTGATCACGTGCGTACTTCAAAAGTGAAAAACATATTTGTTAAGGGTTGTCTACCTAATTGGACTGAGGAAGTGTTTGAAGTTTCAAAAATCTTTTTTCAAAAGCCTGTTGTGTAATGAGATTGCAGGCGTATTCTATGAACAGGAGTTACAAAAGGTTAAAATGCCCGATGCCTTTAGTCTTCAACATTGAGAGAATTATTCGAAGGCGTACAAGGCATGGTGTCCATGAAGCCTTTGTGAAATGGCAGGGTTACCAAGAGAGCATGAACAGCTGGGTTCGAGATCTTTTAAACGTTTAATAAGCTGTGCACTGTGTCAGTTGTGTTTGTGATTCATCAACATATATGAAGACACGGATTTCTACGTTACTTTACCTTCGAATACTGCGACAGATGACAAAAAAAACAATACAACAGCTCATTTTATCACGTGACTACCACGTTTGCTTCGTTTCCAAGTTCGTTGGAGGTTGCATACTTTTACGTAGCTAATAATACTCAAATTGTTTATAGTTCCACATGGTCAACAGACTTCGAACCTACCCGTCTTCAAACCTATCCCTCACCATATATGTCTTTTCATGGCGACCAACATTCCATCTCTCTTTCTGCAGGCAATCTCTTTACTTTTCTAACAAAAACATCACAAATTAAAACAACAAAACTTCCCATAACAACCGCAAAAACAACAATGCACTGACGCTGTCGTTTTCTTATAAAGCAACAACGGCCTTGCAAAAATAATACGACCTTCTCACTATCAAATACAACAATATCATTATACACAACAGAATTCTATTACTCACATTTTAAAACGTTAAAAAATTAAAACAGCAGAACAATAAACTCTTTTCTCAAAATTATTGGTTGGTTGGTTTGGTTTGTTTGGTATTAACGTCCTTTTCAACTGCTATGGTCATTTCAGGACGGCGTTATAGGGGCCGCAAATTTTGCCTCGCAAGGGTTCTTTAACGTGCAGCCGGCAAACGACTACACGGGACCAACGGCTTTACTTCCCTTCCGAAGGAAGTGCGTGATCTCAGGATTTTCCCCCTGAAAAAATCCTCGTCGTCCTCGGCCGGGGTCGAACCCGCGTCCTCGGGCTCAAAATTATTGGAGTTAGTTGCTCACTGCACTGAAACGCATGCTTAAATAGAAGAAAAGAGTCCTACACATAATACCCAATAAAATAAACATAAGCTGCTTCATCCATAAACACCACCACCACACACAACATACACGCGGACATAAAACAACACGACATTCTCATTTTCCGCGCAACACAAGCAAACCACAACACACAGCAAAGCCATTGCCTCCTGCCAGGCGTACCGACTCTACTGATATGACATGTCACAAAATAACACAGCTAATGAAACTGTAGATTGCATCATTTAAGGGTATAGACATAGGTATTTTTAATTTCTTGTTCAGAAACCTGTCCGGTATAAATCCAATATTGGCAACTGCAGGGAATTCAATGAAGTGTTCTGAGCAACCTGTAAACCGAGTAAAATCCTTAACCAAATTTGTCTCGATATCGATGGCTCTAAAACTGTCTTTAAAAAATTGAAGGCATCAAACCTGTTTCGCAATATGGTACTCTTAAATTCAACAACTTTTCGGTATAGAGAAGAGGACTTGGGATACCTTAAACGATGCCATTGTAATCTGGAGATAGAGAGAAACACTCCTCAAAGAATGTATTTGGCAAAACATGAAATACCTTGCAGAATTCCTGTGTATTAAATTGAATTCCGACATTCGAGAGTAAACTCATAGCAATGTCTTGCTTCGAAGAAGTGTTGTCGTTGTCAAAGAGGACATCTTTCAACTATGCTTGTAAAACCAATTTGATGTCAAGTATGAAAGTTGAGACCATCGGATTTCTATTTGGTAGTATAATATTGAATTCAATTTATTCCTCGATTTGATCATTCTTAAAACCAATTTTAAAAGTATTGTTTACAGCTATAATGTTCTTGAAGAGGGCTGGGAAATGCGTTTCCGTTAATGCAACCTCTCATCAAACTTGGAAACGAAGCATACGTAGTAGTCGCGTGATAAAATGAGCTGTTGTATTGGGTTGTTTTTTTGTCATCTGTCGCAGTATTCGAAGGCAAAGTAACGTAGAAATCCGTGTCTTCATACATGTTGACGAATCACAAACACAACTGACACAGACCACAGTTTGTTAAACGTTTAAAAGCTCTGTCTCTCGAACCCTGCTGTTCATGCTCTCTGGGTAACCCTGCCATTTCACAAAAGCTTTATGGACACCACGCCTTGTACGCCTTCGAATAATTCTCTCAATGTTGAAGACTTCGGGCATTTTAACCTTTTGTAACTCCTGTTCAGAGAATACGCCTGCAATCTCAGCACCTTTGTAATCTTTTATTTTATACACAATAGGCTTTCGAAAAACGATTTTTGAAACTTCAAATACTTCCTCAGTCCAATTAGGTAGATAACCCTTATCAAATATGTTTTTCACTTTTGAAGTACGCACGTGATCACCTATTTGTAGCCTCGGAGTTGTTTGCGGAGCAGCTGTGTAATATCACCGCAATTTCAACCACAGTGCCGGTGCATTTCGATCATTAACTTCAGATGGTGCAATACCCAGTGATCTGTAAACACGATTGTTGTAGCTTAGCACGAGATCAGGTAAGACGTCGATGTACTTACGTGTGTTGGTGTACGTAAAAAACCTAAGGTACGGTTAAATCGTTGGGCTGTTGCGGCCTTCACATCGGATTCTGTTGCAAAAAAATTAATGTTGAGTTCTTTAAAATAGTCTTGAACGTGTTCATTTAAAAATTCCTTTCCTTTATCACTGTTCACTTTTAGTGGTACCTGATCATCGGTGAAAATTTTTTGAAAGGCTTTTTTGAAGCATTTGCCCCGTCTTCATTTTTAGTGGGACAACCCATGCAAATCGAGAGAAAACATCAATGCAGGTAAAAAAAAATTTATACCCATCATTCTGTTTTAACAGACTCGATAGATCCACCAGATCAACTTGAAATTGGTCAAATGGAGAAAAACCTCTCATTTGGTTCCGTGGATAACGATGGAACACCACTTAACCACTCACCAGTTTTTGAGAATGATTTGTTTGTAAAGCTAATCCTCACACACCACCAAATCCAGCAGGGTTTCTAGGGCTAGAAAATGCTTCATCCATTGCCAGTACTTAAATAAAAAATTTTTGCTGTGTACAACTGTATTTATAAAAGTTTGCAATGCCCATTGTAAATTATCAATTGAAACAATGCATCCATTATCAGAAAATTAAAACACAAACAATACACTTTGAAACAGAAGTAGTTTTATTTAGAAGAAAGTGTAAAAGGGCAAGGAAAAAATTTGGTTGAACGAGAAATAATAGTTAATTAGTAATTAGGCAATCAAATTGAGGGTGCCAGTATGTCAACCATGGCCTGCCATAAGGGGTTTATAAGGAATTCAAGGGAGGGAGGTTTTGTGTGAGACCAAATTACATAAGCCCGTTTTTGCTCTGAGAATCACGACCCCCCCCCCCCTCCTTGCCTACCACACCAGGGAGAACACCTCTTATCCACAATTAGAATTTATTTCGCATATACGTATTTCGAACTCCTTGAGTTCATTATTCAATGCCAAGTAAGTTGTTATTTTACCAATTTATAGAGGAAGAGGTTTACCTTTCCTCCACTCAGGAACTACCAGCACTACCTTTCCTCCACTGATGGTTGTTAACGAACTTTAATTAATGTTGGTTAATTAATTAATTTTTTTAATTTCCTTGGTTTGGGTGACTCCATTGAAGTGGGGGTCCTGTTTGATTACTTTTTGGTCGAGCTCCCATTCTTGGGTGTGGTCACTCATCTGACTGATGACATCTTGATTACTCACGTGATTGCGGCCATGTTCCATTATCCAGAGGCTGAAAATAATATTAATTTCATAATTCTTGGTTATGTCAAGGGTGCCATGCAGTAAAGCAAGCCTGTCTTGAGGAGGCCATGCAGTGAAGCACCAACCCCAGTGTATAGAGAATTCAGAAATGACTGTGGATAACGACATAATGACCAGGGAGAACACCTCTTGTCCACAATTAGAATTTATTTCGCATATACGTATTTCGAACTCCTTGAGTTCATTATTCAATGCCAAGTAAGTATTTGGTAAAATAACAACAATTTATAGAGAAAGGGGGTTACCTTTCCTTCAAAGTGTACACCAGTGACATCAGCTGTCACGTGAGCAGCAGCAGTGGGAAGCCAGCGGGAATGGAATGTGGAGGGGGAGGGCCAGTGGGATCGGAATGTGGCGGTGGCACCTTTGATCTTTTGGGCGTGGCCAGGTGTAAAAATGATAGGACACCCTATCCACATTCCAAACTAGCTATATAATTATATCACATGGGCCTGATATAATTAATATAAAATCCAAATTTCTCCAAAGTCGATACATAAGAACGTAGACAGCAGAACGTAAGTATTAGAAGAATTGTCTTTAAGGAAACTATCACACACTAAGTTCTATGAATATGATTACGCTATGAGCGCCGTAGAAGCCAAGCACGGTGTGCGCAAAGAGATCTCAAATGCGAGGCCGTCGCTTGCAAAGCTTTTTGCTGGTGGCTGTATGCTGGCCACATCCTCTCGGGGAATATGGGGCGTCCCCGGTGGAGGCTGCGAAGACGCAATAGAAGCCTTGGAATCACAGGATGCCGAACTTGGGACGTCAGATTCTGGTTGAGGGCTTGGAGGCGAAATCCTGGATTCCTTGGAGGTAGCTGGTTTGGTAGCTAAGGCAGGGGTGGGCGATGAAGCTCGCTGTCGGCTCCTGAAGCAGCAGGACCAACGCCATCGATTTCCTTCCTGCGGTTGAGAAATAGGCCAAGCGGTATCGTAATTATTATTATTTTAACAAAGTTCCTAGTGCTTGCTTGTTCAAATTTAAAGTCCTTAATGGGTTTCGAATAATGCTTCCTGTGAGGACACCCCCTCCACATTCTAAACTAGCTACATACCGAGATCTTCTGCTCCCATCCTCACTGGCGTCTTCAAAGGTTGTCGCCTCAATGCAGACGTCACCAAAGTCACCCCCTCACAAGTGGATTAAGGACGTTGATCAGTCTTACTCTTTTCACAATTATTTATTCAAATTCTTTGTAAGAAAATATTTCAGCTTATTACTTAGTAAGAGCTTCATATGTTTTATAAACGTATTTCTGCATCTTGCACGGGAAATTAAATTGTTTAAATCAAACTTTTGCCCGTCTCCTCTGCTATCTCTGACACGGCTCTTTACCTCTAGGTTAAATTACAAAAATCATTAAAAGGCACGTGACACATAAGCTGACGGCTTAAAAGTTAAGGAGAAAAACATTTTCTGTACATTTTCCACTCCACAAATGAGATTTTGAAAGCAAGAGTTTAATTTTTCAAGGGAAAATTTTACCATTGTTTAATATATTGGAAGTGTGTATTAAATATTTATGCTGTGGCAAGGGCGTTTGCAAAACCAAGTAGAAAGGCAATTATATATTATTAATAATGAACGAATGCGGCTAATGTAAATGAATGGCTGCTGTCGAAGCTTGAAAAGGATTTGAGCTTTTTTCATATAAAAGCAAGGGAAATAAATCATAGGAAAACTTTTCACACTTATTTCTTCCTTTCTGGACTAAAAAATTTAAAAGTGGGGGCCCCCGGAGATGGAAAGCTCGATAGAAGCGAGATAGCTGAGTGAGAGTTTCTTCAT